>PQWD01005626.1:112181-242763 GCA_019425675.1 Leucinodes orbonalis
TTTATTCCAGATGACACTACACTGTTAACGCAAGCTATAACAAAGATATCTAGAGATTAATATCTAACACTAACTTAGAACAATTGTACAATGGCTAGAGAACAATAATCTTTATTTGAATGTGATAAAACTAAGTTTATAAAATTTGAAAACTAAAAGGAATAGCGTTAATATTGATGTGCTTATAAAAATACTATATAAAAAATGTTACCACCACCAAGTTCTTGGTATATAATTATTGATAAATATTGTGGAAATATCCACATTGACCATATAGTAAATAAACTCGATCGATTGTTTATGCTTTGAATAGCAATAAGAATGTCACTTCCAAACGAGCGCAATTGCAGCTTTCAGGTTCGTGTGTCTGTATTAAGATATGGTATTAATTGGGGTAATTCAGTAGATATTCAAAGAGTCTTCAAGGTCCAAAAAAAAGTATGAGAGGCATCTGTGGTGCAGATTACTGACAGCTGCAAGCCTTTGTTTAAGTGTTGAATATCTTACCAGTACCAGCCTATATATTTATGAAATCGGAAATTTTGTACATAAATATCCAGGATTGTTTACAAAGAAAAACTCCACAGCAAACTACAAAGGTAGACAAGGACACAAATGTGTGTCCCTGATCAAAGATTGGTATTAATTTCAAAAAATGTTTATTGTATGGCCATAAAAATATATAATAAAATTCCTGACATTTTCAAAACATTACTTATAATAAATTTAAACATAGTTTACATAAGTTCTTATTGATAAAATGTATTATAAAATTGACGATTTTTTTAAAGATAGGATTTGACATAAATTATATAATATTAATTCTTGACATCATGATTTAATTCAAATTAATGTTTTAAATAATAAAAAAAAATATATGAATATATATTAGATATAAATGTTTAAAATTTTAAATAAATTATTATTCATGTAAAAAATATTAAGACAGTATATACATTTTCTACTAAAACTTTTGCACGTCGAATTTTCGACTGAGTATGTTGGAATTGTATTGAAGAACACCAAATTGTAACCATATTCTTGCAAATAAATGATTTTATTATTATATATTATTATTAGACTCGGCACTGAGTCATCCAGATAGGTACCACTGCAGTGACCACAGACATCCGAATATACAATGTAATGTATTGGGAAATCTGTGGCAGTGACAGATATCGTTCCGTGAAAAAGGAGAGTTTTGCGCTTCTGAGTTTCGGGATGTGGACACTGTATTCTTTATCAATGCCACACTGCGCTCTTATACCCAGTTATTTCACTAGCCACAGTGCCCTCATCCTGAAACAGAAATGTGTATAGCACTCATATTTCACGGAATGCAATATGGTACTGCGGAGGTAGCTAGGTAGGATAATTATGAGTATTATTCAAGCGTTAATACGAAGTGACTTAAAGGGCTGGAACATGAATAAGTCAAAATATAGGTTCACAAGTTTTAAAAGTAC
This sequence comes from Leucinodes orbonalis, assembly GCA_019425675.1. Lineage (NCBI taxonomy): Eukaryota > Metazoa > Arthropoda > Insecta > Lepidoptera > Crambidae > Leucinodes > Leucinodes orbonalis. The sequence continues at coordinate 113,648 of PQWD01005626.1, forward strand.
ACAAATTTTTGATCCCAATATCAATTAACCTTAGTCACTGTTTGCCGAAAAGATTAATGTTTCCATGCAATCATATAGATGCTTAAGAGAAATGCAAACATTAAAAGTGCACTCTCACCCTTGCCGAAGTCGGTCCGTACATTTCAATATACTTGAGTGCATACTACAATGACACAGATTTGAAACATTCAATAGTTAAGGCAGGATTCTTATTTAAATGGGAGATGCTTCTCTCTCTCTTCTGCATATCGCAGTCCATTGCTGGATAAAGGCCTCCCCCATTTTGCGCCAGATATCCCGGTCCTCCGCTTCTGCGGCGAAATTCTGCCCATCGCGTCAGTTGGGCAGAACTTTCAATCATAGTCACGTCGCTCGCTACATGCCATAGTGACATAGTAATATGCTCATGCTTTTGATTTTCTACCCTTATAATGTAGTTTTAAGGTCAAAATTAAAATGAATAATGTTATGTCATAAATATAACAATATGTCAATGTATGTGTCAAGCGTCTCGGACATTTTTGGTGGATATTTCTTCGTGATTGTGCATTGTTTCAAAGTAAAAGGCGGTAATAGGTATATTACCCGAATTTCAAAAGACTTACCTATCTGTACAATTAACTCATTGAACGTGCCGGTGGTAGATTTTAATTAAATTTATTTATGCGCTTCCACTGCTATCACGTGTTTTATGATTACCCACCGATTGACCTTCGATTAATTTTTAATTTTTGGCCTGATTTGCTACCATATAATAGTGTATATTAGTATTTTTTCTTCTATATAGTAATTTTTTTCTTTATGTATGAATTAACTTAGGTCAAGTCCCTTGAAGAAATAAGGATCTCAGGACCATATTGCTACAAAATTAAGCTCAAAGTTAGAAAATTACTCATGTGAGAATGAGTCTATATTCCGCGTCAACCTACTAACCCAAGGGTAGTAGCTGACGTCTCAACAATCCGGTTCCGGGTTCAATCCCCGGACAGTACAAACACTTGTGTGCATGAACGTGTCTGTTTGTATTGGTTTGGGTGTTTCGATGTATGGCATATATGTGTTTACAAAAAAGGATGTAAGTATGTTAATCCGTTGTTTAGTACCCATCATCATCATCAGTTTACGTCCCCACCGAGGGGCACCCGTGAAGGGTTTTACACCCTTAGTAGGGCCGTAGTCATCTACGCGGGCCCAGTGCGGATTGAGCGACTTCACGCTCGAACTTCGAATAACTTCGTAGGCTTTCGCATGTTTCCTCACGATGTTTTCCTTCACCGCAAGAGCGTCGGATAAACGTACATATAATTCCGGAAATTCAAAGATATTGGTACTTGGCGGGGTTTGATCCTGCACCCTCTAGATCGAAAGGCAACAGTCTACACCAATGAGCTACCGACTTGTGCTAATGCTTAGTTTGGGACTAGATGGTGCTGTGTGAATTTGTGGAAAAAAAGGTTCATAAAAATAGGTCACATTTAATTAAATCGAGATAGTCTTTTTCTTTACTTCCTTAGTATCCTTGCACATTTTCCGCTCCCCAGTGAAAATTCTAAAAAATAAAAGCGATAAGACACCCTTCTCCAAATTAAGCATGGGCGGCTATTTAAAAAAGGTCAGCAACATAATTCAGGCAGTAAATCAGTTGGCAACAACGAATACTTAATTACGTAGGTCAAAGGCTTCTGAGGATGTTTAATTGTATTTTTTGCTCTTACGCGTTTTTCGACTGGACTTCCATTATTTATTTTTAATTGTACGGGGAAAGAATTACCAATGATCAGTTTTGAAACCGATGTGCTTAGGCTTAGTTTTAGCCGATTATTGTTTTACAATATCAAATCATCATCATCAGCCTATAACGGCCCACTGCAGGACATAGGCCTTCCCGCAAAGCATAGGTATGGGTAGATTGGTCCGTAACCCACCACGGGTGCAATGCGGATGAGTGAGTGTTACGAGTACCGACTGGAATCCCAAGATTTTAGCTAAGACAGATGCCTTACCGTGCCCTCTGAACCACAGTATCCTTTTACTTTTCAGACAATTACGGTAAGTGTCTGAAATGACGACCCATTTGGTGTAGCGGTTGAGACGTCGGCTGCAACACCAAGGGTTCTGGGTCTGATCCCCCAGTACAAACATTTGTGAGCATGAACATGTCTGTTTGTAATGGTCTGGTCGTTTCTATGTATAATATGTATGTATTTATTTAAAAAAATATAAGTATGTTTATCCGGTGTTTAGTACCCATAATACAGGCTTCACGCTTAACTTGGGGCTAGATGGCGATCAGGTCTGCTTTTGATATGCCTGTAATCAGGACTGAAGGGCGAAATAGGTAGAGGAATTACTGATATTATGAAGAAAACATTTTTACATTACAAGATAGCAAATGAACTGTGATTTATTTTCCGAATTACAAATCCTTTGCGATCAAAATAAATATATCTGATCATTCATTAGGCTTGTTGTGTCAGGTTGCTGGTGAAGGACAGATAAGAAAAGCTTACGACCGGGAGGTGATAAGAGCCTCCGCTTTTAAAATTTAGGTCCATAAAGAACACTTATGAATGTCAAACGAAGCTACCACTGGATCGGACTGTAGTTATCTACTGAGAAGAATCTCGAATTGTAAACGGGACATTACGCAAAACGGGGGAGACCTTTGTCAAGCACTGCGAAAGTTTAAGCAGAGAGAGAGTTGCATTAATACTGAGGGCTAAGAGCCCTCTACTATTGGTAAGAAAATACACCTACCATTATAGGTCGGCCATGTTTCTTATTCCTTAAAATACTTCGAAATAAGGGCCTAACAACGTCTGACACGGATTAATACAACTAAAATATAACATGGCGCAGTACGTCACGGCGATAAAAACCATAAAAACAAAGATACCGTTGGCAAAGTTGCACTTTACGCTTCATTTAATATAACGAATCTTGCCAAGTATAAGACAAATACGACTATTACGTATCTACATGCAGAGCTCCAAGGTTAACTAGCTCAAGCTATTCTCTTTCTTGTTTATGACGCAGTTGCCTTATGTTTTTGTATCATCATCATCAGCTCATTAAACGTCCCCACCGAGGGGCACGAGCCTACCCGTATAGGGTGATTAGGCCTTAGTCGTACACGCGGGCCCAGTGCGGATTGGACGACTTCACACAGAACCTTTGAATCTCTTCGCAGGCGTGCATGAAGGATTCCTCACGATGTTTTCCTTCACCGTAAGAGCGTCGGATAACGTACATATATTTTTACGAAAATTCGAAAACACATTGGTACGTGTCGGGATTTGTTTTTGTATATTTCAATAAACTATATAGCAAAAGGATTAGCAAGTTTAAGTGGCAGTGGGCCGGTCACGTATGTCGCAGAACCGATGGCCGTTGGAGCAGACGAGTTCTGGAGTGGAGACCGCGTCTTGGCAAGCATAGCGTAGGATGCCCCTCCGGTCCGATGGACCGATGATTTGCTAAAGTTCGCTGGTGGAGAGGCTGGTTGAGGAAGAGGAAGTGGAGGACCGGGATTTCTGGCGGAAAATGAGGGAGACCTGTGTCCAGCAGTGCACTGCAACAGGTTGAAGAGATATATATTAATATAGCAAAAGCAATTCTAATTAAGAAAAAAATATACAAGTTACCTACAAAATGTCCGAACCAAATGTGGATAATTCGCAGATAACGATTTTAAATGTGTGATGTGCGATATTTGGGATGGGATTGGAACCCAGGACTTACTGAACACGCAGCGATCTAAAACCAACGCTGAGACGATTTGTTCACGGGGTCCATTTTACGTAATTTTGATATATTTTGTAATAATATGTTAAGGTTTTCTTTAGGTTAGTTAGTTTATTAGTTTTTGAACTAAAAATCTTAAACAGCAGAAAATATACAAACGCTATTTTACCATAAAGTGTAAATAGAAACATTTCATCCAGAGCATTTGTGTTGCAGAAGACAAATTGAGGTGCGTCCAGCTCTCAGAAATCTAATTAAGTGTAAATATTTCAGTGCTACGCCGGCAAAGTTAATTACGCAGAGCACGCTTAGTTAGAACTACTCGAAAACTAACCTCGTGCACGCTCTTTGTATGACTATCAAACACGTCGAATGTACTGTAGCGTGCAAAAACTAACACTCTCTTTTCAACCTACTGCAGTCCACTGCTGGACATAGGTCTCCCCCATTTTGCGCCAGATATCCCGGTCCTCCGCTTTTTTCATCCAGCTTCACCATCGACCTTTCGTAAGTCGTCGGTCCATCGGGCCGGAGGGCGTCCTACGCTACGCTTGCTAAGACGCGGTCTCCAAAAATGACACTCAGATACTCGAAACTAGGAAATTTGTAATAAAGATCGTCGGTGGCTCAATGGTGTGGACTGTTGCCCTCCTACTGGAAGGGCTGAGGTTCAATTGAAATTTCGAATTTTCGAAATTATATGTACGTTAATCCGACGCTCTAGCGGTGAAGGAAAACATCGTAACCCCAACCCGCACTTGGCCCGCGTGGACGACTATGCCCTAATCACCCTATACGGGTAGGCGCGTGCCCCTCGGTGGGGACGATTAATGAGCTGATGATGATGACCATCAAGTATTACCATTTTACCACCGTACTCGTACGACTTGACGCCGCGCTAGGGTCCATCCATACCACCTGGAAACTTTCGCTTGCAAAACCGTTCGTTTCCTACGATCACACGCACACGCACACACACGCGCACGCGCACGCACGCACACGCACACGCATGGCGATCCGAGGTGGTGGGCCTGGTGACCTGTAACTCAGTTACCTTTTCAGGTACCTTTATCAGGCATCAGTCTCACACAATCTATCATGTTCTTATAATGTCTGTGTCATATGTTTGTGTTGAGAAAATAAACAAATATTATTATTATTATAAATTCTATTAAAAAAAAACTCTCCACAGAGGTTAAAATATTAGTTGCACGGGCCTTGGCCAAATGCTACTAAATTACAGTAAGTCTTATATGTTTAGAAGTTTACTACTCGGAGGTGTTAAAAATATACATCCAGTTTCCAAAACAAATCCTTTGCAAGAATAAGAACTTATTGCAGCGTGCACTGCTACAGGCTAACTCGATAATATGATTCTGGGAAATGGATGTCTGACTCAATTATTTCCTAGACGGGAAACCTTTTATGTTGTTTCTCTTTTAAAAATAATATTTTTTAGCTCAATGAAAGAAGGGATCAATTATTACAGTTTAATTACTTCAACTGTCAAATGGAGTCATAATAATGATTATTCTTACATTATAGATTTCCAATTAATTATTTTGCGAGAAGTTATTGGCCATTTTTAATCACTATATATAATCACAAACCATTTTAAATGTAATTCTGTCGTAATAATTATTTACTAAAATCAAAATATAATGTTTCTTACCTTCATTTCAAAATGTCAGACTTCCTGTTAATATTATTGGCAAACACAATAATTAAGTTTATCAGTTCAAAAGATTATTCATAATATACGTACAGTATCAAAATTATTTTAAAAAAATTATTTAACATATTCTTTTAAAGGATTTTCTTAGAATAACCTGATTTCCGTTTATCTGAAATCCTATAGAAATCGTTAGACTTCCGGTTAGCTAATATTCTGTCCAAATCATTTAACTTCCTGTTGGTATTAAAACCTTATAGATCCTAACGCATTATTTTATAGTAACTGTAAATAGTCTAAACTATGTGCAATTAGTTTTGAAAGCTAATTATTGTATTAATTTATACTTTATAAGATTCTTTTATTTTGTGGTTTTGTGTCCATTTGCATTATGCCACTTCCCGTGTGGCACAACGGGTATTTAAACCGTTGTGCGATTTCGAGAAGGGCAGTACGCACCCTGAATTGATAAGAAGAACACTGTTGGAAAAGCTAAGTAGTAACGTTGTTATTCGGCTTGATTTCTGTTTGTAGTCAATATTAATTTAGCATTGTATAACTTAATTGTTGAAAATTATTTGTGCTTATATGTTCAAAGGCTATGATACTGTATTTCGTCCTTCACATTAAATTAAATACTAAATTCAGATATAAAGCTTAATAATTGTAAAATAAAAGATACTATCGGTTTATATGATATTTTATTTGCACATGTTCTGTCCTTCCGCAATTTAATCTGAGTTTCTTTACAGGTCATTAGATAGATAAACTCTTTATAGCATATAGTACAGCTAAATTCCAGTAAACTATTAATACATGAGGCATCTCTTACATCACTGTTCTAACAAATTCCATAAGTTATATAATTTTAAGAAGTTATATTACTATAATCATTAGGGAGCGTAGGTGGCTCATTGGTGTGGACTGTTGCTGTCTGATCTGGAGGGCACAGGTTCAAATCCCGCCACGTACCAATGTGTTTTTTAATTTTCAAGATCATATGTACGTTATTCGACGCTCTTACCCCTCGATGGGGACGTTTAATGAGCTGATGATAATGACTAAATGACACTGATATGTATACCAGTGTCATTTATTATTACCCGTTTACAAACGGATAAGGTTACAAAAACATTTTCTAAAACTTATTTAAAACCAGCTAATCGACTCAGGGTCTTCTCTCCGATGGTTAATGGTATAGCCATAATCTTAACGCTTGGCAGGCAAGTTTAAGAAAAAAGTATTAAAAGGTTAGGTTGTATGAGAAAGCGACGCCACTCGTTATTTTTTACATGTTTTTCCCTAAGACCAATTGATTCTACAACCGCTGGTTTACGGGGAAAAAAAATCGTTTGCAGAACTTGTAATAAGGGTTCCGTTTTTGTTATTAGATTCTTAGAATCCTAAGAAACTTTTTAACAAAGTAACATTAATAATAAATATCGCCTGACACTCACACAGCGCCATTTAGCCCTGGCCTGTATTATGGATACTGAACGACTGATAAACATACTTCTATTTTTTAATAATAATAATTCATTTATTTCAGTCGACATTATATGGACCAATAATCAAATTACAATAAAAAATAAAAACAAAACAAAAAAAAAACAAAAAAAAATCAATATTATAATACGAATATTTTTTTATTCTTTTTAATATAATAACACATTCCATGAATAAGATAATATTAAATTTTTGTAAATACATACATATTAGACATAGAAAAATCATTTTAATAGACATGCTCATGCACACAAACGAACAAAGCTTCCTAATGGCTTATTGCACATCTTTAGAGCACTGATTTGATTTCAATGACCGATGCAGTCTGTCGTCTTCTGTTACTGTTTCTTGTGGTTTGTTCGTATAAATTACTGTAAATGCTTACATCAAAAACAATTTAAGACAAAATATCTTTCGAAAACTAAACTTGAACTGTTAACTGAACTGCAAACTGTTTACGTGAAATATGTAATGGAAACATTTGCTATGAAACGTCAATTAAAGATGGCGAAGCAATTTTATGCAATTTTTATATCGTTCTCTTGCTGGACAAATAAATAAACGCTAAGCCGTCGGTCCTGAATTTAGAATGGTAGTTAACCACCGTTAATAGCGTTCGGTGGCTAATTTGTGTGGATTTTTGCCTTCCAATCTGTAGGGTGCAGGTTCAAATCCCGCCACGTATCAATGTCTTTTCGAATTTTCGAAATTAAATGTACGATGATCCGATGCTCTTACGGTAAAGGAAAACATCGTGAGGAAACCAGCGCACGCTTGCAGAAATTCAAAGGTTGCGCGTGAAGTCGGTTAATCCGCACTATACCGGTAGGCTCGTGCCCCTCGGTGGGGACGTTTATTGAGCTGATGATGAGGAGGCGTTTATACTCACAAATTCGCATAAGGCTGGCGTAGTGGGTTACGGCTCAACTCCTTCATTGCTAAACGGGATGGCCTGAACTCTGCAGTGGGATTGATATGATGAGTAATTAATATTTATTTTGCCTTATCATAAGAACGGAAATGTTTTTTGAAAATCCCAAATCCTTCTACGGGTAAGCCGAGTTTGAGTCCCACTCTGGACGCCCTTCGGCTCGATGGCAAGGCAAAAAGCAGTAGTCAGTTCGAATTCAAATCTATATGAGCAAAGCAGCGGCCTGAAAGCTAATAATTTACAAATTTAGTAAATACGCCTCGACGATTAATGTTCTAACATGTCCATAAATACAATCACCAAATGCGATTTATTTAGAAAAGGTTGCCCAATAACATTATCATGGCTGTCCGGAACACCCTTGTCACAGTATATTCAATGATTCTGTCTTGTAATTCTTACTTATAGGGAACCTTTATTGTTGGTTGCTGTGATAACGTGGTAGAGGCTGAACAGGGAATTTTATTAGCAATTTTTTCGCCATATTGAAAACCGCAATAAATTAGACAAAGGGTGAAAGTTCGTTTTAAAATCGCGCGAGGTCGACTGACATTTACGTATCTTTTTTGTTTTCGAATTATATTGTCTATATCATCATCAGCTTATTAAACGTCCCCACCGAGGGGCACGAGCCTACCCGTATAGGGTGATTAGGCCTTAGTCGTCCACGCGGGCCCAGTGCGGATTGGACGACTTTACACACAACCTTCGAATCTCTTCGCAGGCGTGCATGAAGGTTTCCTCACGATGTTTTCCTTCACCTTAAGAGTGTCGGATAACGTACATATATTTTCGAAAATTCGAAAATACATTGATACGTGTGGGGATTTGAACCCCAGCCCGGTAGGAAGGCGACAGTCCACACCACTGAGCCACCGACGCTCTTATTGTCTATATGTATATATTTAAATTATATTATACATAAAATACAAACGAAATAAAAAGACAGAAAATAGTTGCATAGACTCTGAGTTGGCCAAACATGAATGGTAAATTAAATAGTTTGCAAATAAAATAACACCAATTCATCTTCAGACTTACTACGTAATGATATTTCGTCATCAAAATCTCTATAAAAAAGCAAGCTTTATGGAATGTGTGCGTAAAGGGATTAAGGGATAAGAGACAAAACATTTAGTCTGGCCTGAGGCTACATATACTTTCCAGCAATACCTTTTTTTATGTTATAAGTGTACAGGACGGTCTGGACGTTCACCTGATCGTAAGTGATACGCCAGACCATGACAGAGTGGCATTAAAGGAGACCAACAACTGATAGACAGTTATTATTCTCTGTCAACGCCGCAATGCGCCCGTCACCCGAGACAACAGATGTTAGGTCTCTTATACCCAGTAATTTCAATAGCTACAGTGCCCTCATCCCGAAACACAAAAGTGCATAACACTCCTGTTTCACGGGATGATATCTGCCACTGCGGTGGTACCTACCTAGACTACTTAGTATCGAGTCTACCACCTGAAACCGAATTTTAAGTTACACCCTGAGAAGCTTAGATAAACCATAATCTCACTCAAAGAAAGAGTCCGCGGCAAAAGTCTGCCCATCACGTCATTTGCGCAGAATTTTCATTCATAATCACGTCGCTCGCTACATGTCATAATGATATAGTAGTGTGCCCGTCCTTTTGATTTTATACACTTTCTATGACGCGATAACTTCAAATTATTTTTTTTAAATGAATAAAAGATATAACGATTTAATAAAATTTCTACTTATTGAACTAAGAGCGTCGGTGGCTCAGTGGTGTGGACTGTCGCCTTCCTACCGGGAGGGCTGAGGTTCAAATCCCGACACGTACCAATGTATTTTCAAATTTTCGAAAAATATATGTACGTTATCCGACGCTCTTACGGTGAAGGAAAACATCGTGAGGAAACCTTCATGCACGCCTGCGAAGAGATTCGAAGGTTGTGTGTGAAGTCGTCCAATCCGCTCTGGGCCCGCGTGGACGATGAAGGCCTAATCACCCTATACGGGTAGGCTCGTGCCCCTCGGTGGGGACGTTTAATGAGCTGATGATGATGAACTAAGAGTTTACCACATACTCACTGATGCTGTGAAAGCCATCAGCGACCATCAGCTGCCAACAGAATCCTTCCGTAATAAGGTATTTGAGATTATTAAGTATCAACCGATAAAGTCGTCTATCATTTTAAAATACCCTAAATCCATTTGGTTTAGTTTAATACTGGGCATTATTAGCTTCATTTCATAGCCGCGCCTGAACCCGATTATTTGCATGAATTTCCATACATATTACATAAATTATTAATTCTGTATGCCTCCGTCGGGCTAGTTTACAATTATTAGAATACTTGTACACCACAAATAAAGGGTTTATACATTATTTATTGTTTACGGTATCTTTGTAAATGTCATGAGCGTGTACGATGGTTTCTTGGTTATAATGTTTGTTTGTTAGATCCGATTGATTTTTTCAGAGGACATATTTATATAATATCCCACCAATATTATCTATACTAATATATAAAGCTGAAGAGTTTGTTTGTTTGAACGCGCTAATCTTAGGAACTACTGGTTCGATTTGAAAAATTCTTTCAGCGTTAGATAGCTTATTTATCGAGGAAGGCTATAGGCTATATATCATCACGCTACGAGTAATAGAAGCGGAGCAGCAATGAAGAATGTTTCAAAATCGGGGGTATTTTTTCATACTTGGAGCTTCCGCTGCGTACGCTGCGTAAACGGTTAAAGTTACACAAAAGTCATGTATCAGAGTATTGTTCTGCTTTTAATGGTCTACAAAAAAGGCCGCGACAGCATATGTCTATCTTTTAAGGTTAGCTCACTATAACATATTTTTTGCTAAAAAAATTCTGAAATTGACCCCGAAACCTTCAAAGTTGGAGGGAGGGGAAATCGTATGTATAGTGATAAATGCAAGTACCGTGTTATCCCGAATTTAATGCGAGCGAAGCCGCGGGCAAAAGTTAGTTTTATATAAAATATTGCTAAAAAGACCACATAAGGTTTGCCCTGGGAAAAAGATATATACATAAGTAGAGCCAAGCTTCTGTATCTACACAACCTAACCATAACCTAGCCTAACTTGAACAAATTCTACAATATATTCTAAATCAGTTCAATTACGAAAATTTGAAATTGATATTTTTTATGTTTAACCATGCATATTGTAATCATTTCTGAATAAATTTTACTTACAGTGTATTTAAGACTGTAATGATGGTGATGAAACGTCTAAGTACACGGTATTCTTTAAATGTCATGTTAAAACAAAGCGTGGTTCTTACAGACGCCATTTTAGCGACAAATCTGACACGGACATCGTCGAACCTTGCTCAGATCCATCAAGACGAAAGCCAGGCATTCCGCGGACATATTTGCGACACCCGAGGTCTAAGTTCTGGTATTCTAGCAAACGACTTACTTACTCAGCAAGTTAACGACGAATTGCGTGTTGACATTATTGTGTGTAGAAATAAAACAGGTGTAATCGCTGAGTAACTTAATAAAATTTTGAAAAATATTTGTTTGCAGTCCTTAAACTCAAACTCAAATAATTATGTACACATTTATTACTGTAAATAAATCTTTTACAGATACTATTAAATAATAAGTAAATATCCACTGACATTCACACAGACAGTCCTGTACACTTATAGCATTAAAAAACACAGCGCCATCTAGCCCCAAGTTAAGCGTAAAGCCTGTATTATGGGTACTAAACATCGGATACACATACTTAATATATTTTTGTAAATATATTCATATAATACATAGAAAACACCCAGACCAGTACAAACAGACAGGTTCATGCACACAAATGTTTGTACTGCCCGGGGATCGAACCCGGAAACCTTGGTGTTGCAGCCGACCTCTCAACCGCAACACCAAATGGGTCGTCAAAATCGTCAATTGTTATTTATATATGTACTTTTGTTCGGACTCTATCACCAGTTCAGAAAAAGTAGGATCTTCGGGAAAAGCCGTAATAAAACCATTTAAAAAAATGTGATTATTTTACTTTATTAAACGAACTCTTACTACTAAATAAGTAGCAATAGTCCGGTCAACCGAAATACCAGTAATAACCGGACTACTGATACTAGAGGAAACCATTAGCTTTTATATACGACTAGCTTATGCCCGCGGCTTCGCTCGCAGTAAATTCGGGATAACACGGTACTTACATTTATCACTATACATAGGATTACCCCTCCCTCCAACTTTAAAGGTTTCGGGGTCAATTTCAGAATTTTTTTAGCAAAAAACATGTTATATATGCATAAGATAGACATCTATCTTTTCTATATCTTAGCATATGTATGATGTTGCGGATTTTTTTGTAGACCTTTAAAAGGAGAACAATACTCTGATACATGACTTTTGTGAAACTTTAACCGTTTACTCAGCGTACGCAGCGAAAGTTCCAAGTATGAAAAAATACCCCCGATTTTGAAACATTCTTCATTGCTGCTCCGCTTCTATTACTCGTAGCGTGATGATATATAGCCTGTAGCCTTCCTCGATAAATAAGCTATCTAACACTGAAAGAATTTTTCAAATCGAACCAGTAGTTCCTGAGATTAGCGCGTTCAAACAAACAAAGAAACTCTTCAGCTTTATATATTAGTATAGATGTAAGAAGACATTATTTAACTAATTAACTCATATTCACCAGAATCACACTCATCGAAGAAATACCTAGTAACAAAAGACGTGAGCGTCAGTGGCTTAATGTTGTGGACTATTGCCATTAGACCAAGAGGGCGCAGGTTCAAATTTCGCCATCTACAAACCTACCTAAAGACATTGTCTTTTCAAATTTTCGAAATTATATGTTTTTTTTTTATGTTACCATGAGGGAGCGGCATTGATGGACACCAACATCCGATAAACAATTATTAATCATTCTCCATCAGCGCCGCACTTCGCCCGTCACCCGAGACAACAGATGTTAGGTCTCTTCCGGTAATTTCACTAGCTACAGTGCCCTCTTCCCTAACACAAAAGTGCATAGCAGTCTTATTTGACGGGACGATATCTGGCACTGTGGGACAACCTACCTAGACGACTTCGTATCGACTCTACCACCAAGTAAAGCATTATGATTATTGTAGTGTCTACTACGTTTCGTTGATGATCGCTCAAGCAAATTTTACTATAGCAGGTAGTTGGATGGGCAACCGTACATTTCCCGTACTCAAATTTATATGCTTCGAAAAGCACGTTAAATGGTAGTCGCTAACAAACAACAATTTCTATGAAGGTAGCTACGGAAGACCAGCGTCATGATGTCTTCATCACCATGGCTCATACTTAGTGGTATACCTCTTTTGTGTCTTTAAATAATGGTTTTTAAATTTGAGGAAACTATTGTATTAAAATAAATATTCCTTCTTTCTAATTCACAATAGGCCGTTTGGCTACGGCTCAAACTTTCCATACCTCGCCATGCTGTGCGGGAAGGCCTAAGTAAGCCCTTCAGTAGGCTGTTATAGGCTGATGATGCTAAGATACTTCCCGGATTCTTGACAGTTTAAGGTGTATTCCGAACCGGTAGCTTCATTTGTAGTTCATACGTGGTCGACATTCTACGTATCCGCACATCCTGCTATGGTGCCTCGTTCCTAATGCGCACTGCAAAGGAATGGAACTCGTTGCCTCCTTGTGTGTTCCCCGAGGGTTACAACTTGGCCATCTTCAAGGCAAGAATGAATAGGCTGTTTCTAGACAGGCATGAACTATCTTCGGCCGCATCATCACTTACCAGGTGAGATGGCGTTCAATAAGATAGATAAGAAACGAATAAAAAATAAGCACCTTTTACAGGCAATAACTGAATAAATGATTTTTGACTTTAACTATATAACTGTACCTATATCCAAATTTGTATACTCATGCCATTTCTTCTACTAACCTATCAAACTGGCATTCAAAAAATCCAACCAAGCAACATCAAGTTGCCAGTTTTCCGATACGTGAAATCAGTCTAAACAAAAATAGTGCAAAAATCGTGTTAGACAATTTATCACTGTTCGCCGGCACCGATGGGCAGTGTTGCCGCCTGATTTTTAGAAAAAGAGCTTTTTCGGAAGTCAAAAAGGGCAAGAAAGGGCTAGATTGAGCGTCAAAAGATTTTTTGTCCTAAAAATGCTGAAATAATCATGTCATGAAGCCGTTTATTTTCGCTCGTCTAAAAAAAAGGTCATAATGAAATAGCAAAAAAGTACTTGTTACCATGTCGAAAACTTCATATTTGCTAACATTTTCAAGACGGTGAAAAAGAGCTAGATTGCTCTTTTCGGGCTAAATCGTTAAAAAAGGAGTTCACCTATATACTAAAAAGTGCTAGATCTAGCTACAAAAGGGCTAAGGTGGCAACACTGCCGATGGCTCACTATACGCAAATTAGAGTTTGAAATAGGACCGTGAGCCGTGAAAACGGGCGTCGTACATTTTGTTGATAGATGGCGTTACTGAGCCGAATGGTCGATAGCCGATTTGTGCCCAGACCTGACTGGAAGGGGAATCTTGTTTTATATTAAATTCGTTTCAGTAAATGCTTCTGAAAATGTTTTTATTGTATTTGATAGGATGTGTTATGTAATAATAATCATCATCAGCTCATTAAACGTCCCCACCGAGGGGCACGAGCCTACCCGTATAGGGTGATTAGGCCTTAGTCGTCCACGCGGGCCTAGTGCGGATTGGACGACTTCACACACAACCTTCGAATCTCTTCGCAGGCGTGCATGAAGATAGAGCGTCGGTGGCTCAGTGGTGTGGACTGTCCCCTTCCTACCGGCAGGGCTGAGGTTCAAATCCCGACACGTATTGTATTTTCGAATTTTCGAAAAATATATGTACGTTATCCGACGCTCTTACGGTGAAGGAAAATATCGTGAGGTAATATTAATAATAAACTTTATTTATTTTTCTCTCACAAAGACTTACAATCATGTATGTAGTTACATGTTATAGAGATATCATAATTTGAGACGTCTGAGTGAGAGACTGGCGACTGTACTACGAAAACCTGTATGACAGATTGCCTGCCTCTCCTCACCGGGCCGAGGTGAATCTTATGACATGCATCATCATCATCATCATCATTGCAACCTAGAACGTCCACTGCTGCACCAAGGGTTCCGGGTTCGATCCCCGGGCAGTACAAACATGTGTGTGCATAAACAAGTCTGTTTATATTGGTACGGGTGTTTTCTATGTATAATATGTATATATTAACAAAAAAAGTATATAAGTATGTTTATCCGTTGTTTCGTATCTATATTACAGGCTTATGCTTAGTTTTGGGCTAGATGGCGCTGTGTGTCTGTGGATATTTATTGATTTATTAAATAAAGATAATTATAATTACTTCAATTATCTTAAGAAACTAAATAAAACTGAAAATTTCTATCTATATATATTTAAAAGTTGTATTTTCGTAACTTTTTTTATATTCTTAAATTAGAATTCTCATACTCATAAATTTGTAATGCACGACGATTAAATCCCGATATTTAAGTGTAATAAACATCTCAAGCATTACATCAAACCGGTTGTCAAAAATTCCCAATGCCACAGTTTTCTCAAAAATTATTGAATACATACATTTTTTTAAGTTGAAACACCTACGTCCACCGAATCAGGTGGGATTTAAGACCAATATACAGTCACGAGACCACATAACGTTATTCGTAAAGTAATACTATGTTAAGGAAAACCACGCAGAAACGCGTTAAATTCAATTAATGACACCCCACGTCAACTGCATACCGGAATTGTTTTATTTCCTAACCGTTGACACAGTTTCCCACTTAGTAGAGACTACCAACTCCATATTAGTGTATAAAAGACTTAAATTACATAGACAATTAGGTCTCATTTCGCTTTTTTGTGTAGACCGTTCATTTTATTTCTCTATGTATTTCATTATATGGAAACTTTTTAGTTGAAATTACTGTTTTTGTTATAAAAAGTTCATGATCAGTTCGCTCGCTACATGTCATAGTGACAGTAGTATGCTTATGCTTGCGCCCGTCACCCGAGGCAACAAATGATAGGTTTCCTATACCCGGTAATTTCACTAGCTACAGTTGCCTCACCCCGAAACACAAAAGTACAAAACACTTCTGTTTCACGGGACGATATGAGGCACTGCGGTGGTACCTTACTAGACGACTTAGTAGTCGAGAGTCACCTAGTAAACCTACTTCTTTACTTTTTTGTGAATACAAACAAATCATATATAGAAACATCAAAACCATTACATACAGACATGTTCACGCACTAAATAATTGATCTACTATCCGGGATTGAACCGGGAACCCTCGGTTTGTCAACTAATAAACCGTTACACCATTTGGTAAAGCGCCTGCTTGGAACCAGGAAAACCTATATTAAAAATAGTTTATTTGTTTACATACTTTAGAAATGACGCTTCCCATATTTCTATTTCAATTCAGGGCGAGCCATGCTTCAACGTCACCACGTAAGCAGCTCACAGTCAGTCGAAAGGGATTATTGTGTAAATTATTTATTAGTGATTGTCACAGTTAAGTAGTCAGTAACACATTTTGAGTGCAGAAAATGACATAAAAATCTAGTAAAAGGAAAATCATAAAATGCATCTCTAACTTTGTAATTTGTCCTGTAAGGAGTAACCCAACCAAACATTTTTGGTTTTATTATCCAAAGGTTCTCAAATTGTAAAAGATGGTACGGCAGTGTTTGCTTCGCGATCGTCTTGGCGGGGGCACTTCCGTGCCCCTCCGATTCTATTTACCCACGTATTAAGCTACTAAGCGAAAGATACAATGATTACGCATGTACGAGTACGTATACTTTTTTGATTTTTTTTTGGAAGGTAACGTATTTTTTCTCGACCACATCGGAGCACAGCTTCACGAGTTAATGTTTCTTCCTTATAAGAGAAGACGTTATTTTTTGTTCATTTTTAAATAAATAACCAAACTAAAAAGGCAAGTAAGAAAAATACTTTCCACATTAAGCTGACATTCGTTTCTCACTAGAAAAAATCAAGTTACTGGAACATCTTACACTGTGGCAACTCAGTTGCGTTGATAAATGTACACTTCTGTTATCTTTCTGCGGATTTTGTATTTCAAGTACCTTGCGCCTACTCTTTATTTCATGTTCCTGTTGAAAAGGGGGAAACAGAACCGCGAAATGTATTTAATCAACAACGGAAAGGTATGTATGAATACGTATAGTCCACTTTTACCTCTGTAGAAACAACGGTTTCGGCCTTCAGTAAAATTATGATAATAAATTCCACTTGGGAAGGCCAAACCAAGTAACTGTTTTGGGTTTTCAGGTTCCTAAAGAGGATGAATTTTTGATCATGATGACGACATCGTTTTGAAACTGAGTTAATATCACGCAGGAGTAGCACCTGAAACCTCGGGTGAGTGATTATTTTGAAATAGCAGTTTTAAATTCTTTATTGAGAACTTACTCGTGATTCAAAGTATATCCCCTAATTATGAGGTAAATCAATTGATACAAAATCAAATATTTTCAAACTTTACTTTGCGATTGACCAACAATACATACCTATTATAACAATAAAAATAATAAATAATTTTAACAAAAAAATGGCCGTCGGTGGCTCTTTGGTGTGGACTGTTGCCTTCCTATCTGGAGGGTGCAGGTTCAAATCCCGATGTGTACCAAATTGTTTTCGAATTTTAGAAATTAAATGTTCGTTTATCCGACGCTCTTACGGTAAAGGAAATCACCGTGAGGAAACCTGCTCTACAACGAAATTCAAAGTGAAGTCAGTAAATTCGCATTGGAGGGAGAGTTTAGACGACTAAAGGTTATACGGGTAGGCTATTGACACGAGCTACTGATGATGACTTAAAAATAATAAAATGGGGTGAAGTGATATTCTGTATATATAAAGGTAGAAACGCCATCCGTGCCTTAAAACGAATCGCCGAAGAGAGTACAATTTTTACTCTTTTGTTTGGGTAAATGTGTTCGAAATTCGTGTATGTGTGCTGTCACTGCATTCGGAACACTTTTTTCGATTGTTTTGTGTACGTTAATACATACATACATACATACATGCAAAAAAGACAAGTTTATACTCCATTGGGTATTGTGTTAGCTGAATACAATAATATTTTGCCAAAAAAATATCAAACAAAGCACACAATGTAAAAAAAAGCTATTCGAACAACGCAAATGTTTTCCCTCGTCCTATATTAGTACGCCGAAAGCCGATTTGCAGTTTTTATAAACTGCCGCTTAACAATATCCGAAAATTCGGATATGACAAGGCCGAAGCGATTCGTAATGGCAATATTCGACGCGTATCAACCGTAAATCCGCATTTACGACAAGATCCGGACATCTCCGGATCCCTAAACGTGTAACAATACAATAAAAGGAAAAATAACACCATATACATGGCAATTGTGTAACTATATTGAACCTCTCCTTAATAATTATTTTTAAAATCAGAGATTCAATGTAAATCGAAAAGGACGCAAAGGCATTCCAAAAATCTGCAAGTATCTATCTACCTTTGATTCCAATAGTACCTGCGATCAAAACTGACAAGATATGTTTTGAAATGAAACAAGCTGGCGGGACGTCGTCCGCTTCAAGTTAAGCCAACTTTGGAACTTTGCACGCTTTCCACTCTTTAGTGGGGGAATAAACCTCCGACACTGATTCCATTGTTAGTGACGATACGAACTACTTCGTCGGTTCAGACGCTTCTCAGTGGTCTGCTTTCCTCTCGTAAGGTTGAAATCAAAAATGAAGATTTTTCTAAGAGAGCAAAAGTTACCGATGGACACTTGAAATTTTAAGGAGAAACGAGTTGGTTTTCACCCATTCTCAAGAAAGAAATCATTTATTACATCTATTCATCGCAAACAAAACACGTGACAAAATAAAGTAAAGTTAACATAAAGTTTATACTATACATACATGATTTTAACAAGGTCGCTTTTGCCCACTGTATTGGTTTTAATGTTTTTGTGTTGGTATGTAAATACCAACACAAAAACATTAAAGTAATTCAAAGTAATTGCCCGGCATGTATGCCGTATGTTGACCCAACAAGATTTTTTATAGGGCAATGAAAACGGATCCCACTGAATACCGGGCAACACTAAGTAACAAACAAAAGTACTCAGACCGGGACATTCGGTGACTCGATATTTTTGCTATTTCGGAGCGATGTTGCAGTAGAACGAGAGTTATTGAACAGGAATTATTATACTGTCCAAGCTACGACCATAGTTTATCCGTGCTAAATGGTAAACAATATGAAAAATTATACCAATTTTCGTGATCTAAATGAGCGACTTGCAACAATGGTACTTATCATGATGGTTTTAGAATACCTTATTATTATACAAGTATCCTCTAACTGTTCTTTTTTATCTTCTATAGACGGACATGTAACCGCCATCTCACTTGATGGTAGGTGGTGGTGCGGCCGAAGATGGATCATGGCCGTCTAGAACCAGCCTATTCACTCTTGCCTTGAAGACGGCCAGGCTGTAACACTTCTAAAACGGTAAATTAGCTAAGTAAAAATATGGAAGAGTCAATAAGTGAGGTCTGAAGCGTCACTCATTCGGCGATACACAGAGTAAAGAATTGTTTCACACTGTCTGGTATCCTTCGTGCCGGCCCATTTGGACTGAAGCATGGTTCTCCCTTTGCTTTGTGCAAGATTTACATTTATGACTAGCTGTACCTCGTAGTATTATATGTGTTATAAGATATTCTACCGCAATAAAAAAAATCTAATATCAAATTGAACACTCAAATCAAAGTCGTTAACGTGTACGCCTGTATGCCATTTTCCCTAAACATTCCCCGCCTTACTCTCTTATAAAACAATCAAAATAACGCGATACCTAGTATGGAGTCGTTTTACTAATAAGAGGAAAATCCAGGACCTGTCATCTGTGAGCTTTGATTGATGAGGAAACAATCTCCTGTATTTATTTGATACCCCGGTCTTCCGTTTTTCTCATTAAGCCTCCATGAGCAACCTTTTGTAAAGCGGCCCATCGTATCGAAGAGCGTCCTATGCTACACTTGATAAGATACGGTCTGGCTTCAAAATTCGACTGCTGCCACTTCAAATTGCTGATTCACCAAGCTGTGTCGATAAACTTTATCTTTTTTCTCAATGGGTTTACGTTTGGCCTCAGTCTCGCCTGAGGTAAGCGATGACGAGGCCTATAATGGTACACGTTTACCAAGAAAATGCCTATTCACTCTGGCCTTGAATACACCGAGGTTATAAGCCTCTGGAAACACAAAAACAGAAAGGGCGTTCCACTCCAGAACAGTGCGAACCAAAAAAGATGCAGCGAACCGCTTAGTGCGAATTGCCGGAAAGTCAACCACATGGGGGTGAAAGCACTCCCGGCGTCTTGTGGTCCTGTGGTAGTTTTCTCATGAATAAAATCATTACTGAACTTATCCTTGAAAACCCTGAACATAGCTGGCTCCATTCCCCGTTGAGTGGCATTATTTGATCATTATATTATGGCAAGCTATTTATAAACTGATGCAATCAAAAATAATTGAGATGTCACCATCAACATGCAGAGGTTGGGACGTATTAACCACCACCACTATACATATTTTTAACCAATTTGTTCACTCTTAAACCTATCGCAGTCTACTGGTAGACAAAGTTTTCACCATCCTGCACCTGATACCCTGTTCTCCTTTTCGCATTCATCCCTCGCTTTCTTTTCGCCACCGACGGCAACCTTTCACAAGTCGGGCCGATCCTTCGGGCCGGAGAGCTTCTACGCTACGCTTGTAGTCTCTGTCTTCAACCTCGCAGTTCACTGCTGGACATCCCCATATTGCGCCAGATATCCTGGCCCTCTGCTTTTCTTATCCAGCCTCCACCAGCGACCTTATACAAGTCGTCGGTTCATCGGGCCGTAGGGCGTCTTACGCTACGCTTACTAGTACCCTGCACTATACTACTGTTCAACCTATCACAGTCCATTGCTGGACATAGGTCTTCCCCATTTTGCGCCAGATATCCCGGTCCTCCGCTTTTCTCATTCAGTACGCTGTACTAGTTTCATCATCAGCTTATTAGACGTCCCCACCGAGGGGCACGAGCCTACCCGTATAGGGTGATTAGGCCTTAGTCGTCCACGCGCGGGCCTAGTGCGGATTGGACGACTTCACACACAACCTTCGAATCTCTTCGCAGGCGTGCATGAAGGTTTCCTCACGATGTTTTCCTTCACCGTAAGAGCGTCGGATAACGTACATATATTTTCGAAAATTCGAAAACACATTGATACGTGGCGGGATTTGAACCTCAGCCCTCCCGATAGGAAGGCGACAGTCCACACCATTGAGCCACCGACGCTCTCTACTCTTCTTCAAGTTCGCTCTGTACTAGTTTGTATTCAATTATTTGTGACTTTTCTATTTGTATATTACAATTAACTTTGTTTCTTATGCGTTTGTGTGGTTGATAAATGGTATTCTTTATGATAATAAAACACCGAGAATTGTGAAATATCCAACAAAAAATACGCCGGTGATTCAATGAAATATTCGCTCTTACCTTTTGAAAAAATCCAATTTGAAATAACGTTGACATAACTCTTATTTCCCCTTCCTTAATTTTCGCGCAATATTAATGAAGATCCATAGCCTTAAATTAAGTCTTGAAGAACTCTCCAAATAGAACCGCTTTCGTCTTTTATCAAAAAAAGTTTATGACCGCGAAACATTAACGAGGGACTGAATTATTAAACCATTTCGAGTTAAGTACTGAAAGGTTATAAATATAAAATGACTAAGTTAATTATATATTAATTACCTTAAAATCATCGGTAAAGTACAAACAGCTTTAGATATAAACCTTTTTAGTCATTAATTAAGCGTCTAGGTATTTACGGACTCTATGTTGAGTAGGTGTCTGTTCTGGGGCACTTTTGTACCTGCATCTTTGTTATAAACAACTTTTAGTATTGTATTGTGTCAAAGAATAAATTATTTTCTTTCTTTCTTTCCTTCTAATTGAATTCATACTGGAGAACCTTATTTATCATATTGGCATCATCAAATTCGAATTCAATATTCATTTTTCACGACCCATGTAATGGGGATTCAGTTTTAAACCAAGGTCCTGATTCAATCCCGGGCAGTGCCTACTAAATGTTTATGTATGGACATGATTGCTTGTATTGCTGTGAGTGTTTCTATGAACAACCTGTATGTATAATCATGTATAATTTCTACGTACAGTCAAAAAACAAAGTATATGAGTACACTTATCATTTGCTGAGCAACCAATACAAGTTCTTTGCATTATTCGGAAAGGAAACATTTCATGAGGTCATTAAACATATCACCATATTGACGTAAACTCATAACGTCTTTTCTCCTAAAACATATACTAGGTTACCGAGCCCCCCTGCAAACGCCCTAAGCCGAGGTTCGCGTCCCACTCTGGGGTGTCCCAGAGTGGGACGTGGGACTAAGAGTGTTCTTAGGCCCGTTGCATACATTTTTGGCCTGAGAGCCATTTGTGCTCGCCAATTGTCCGGTGAAGTTGTGAAGGCCACCTGCGGCCATCGATAAGTCACTGCGAAAAAAACCCGTCCGATTTTGATTTATAATCGGAAACAAAGTACTTTAATCCTACCAAGTTTTTGTCCCAAGCCAGTTGGGCGCGCATTTTTGCAATAAACAGAAGGGATATCGATGCCGTCTCTACAGCTCATCCGGATTACGAGCAGACGGGAGTCATTTCAATTTACTGTGGATCCGTTGAAAGAAATCCGCCATGTTTTTATAGTAGATCATTTATTTATTGCTTAATATTGTGGACAGCAGTATTAAAATACCGCTATATGAACATATTGATGAATCGTAACTTTTTTCTAAGTAATAATTACGAATATATGGAAATTACGGGCTATGGATTAAGGTTTTGGTAGGATACCTGCGTGAGAGCAAACTTCTCCCACAAGAAAAAAAGGCCAAAACTCTCCTACAAATAAACATACAAAGCCCAGGACCAGTTGTACTGAGACAATTTGGTCTTTAACACTAACGAGCCATATTAGAGCTCCGAGGTCAATCGGAGTGAAAAATAATTATGCAAGGGTCTTTGTTGTCAAAATTGATAAGCAGGACTATATATAATAATGTTACGAGCTGGGGGTTCCGGATAAATTATTGCCAAACACGAAGAATAACACGGTAACACACTTTATTAATTTACCAATATTAATCACACACAACACTAATTACACTTACACTCGTACTAATTATACAATTAACGTAC
This sequence comes from Leucinodes orbonalis, assembly GCA_019425675.1. Classification (NCBI taxonomy): domain Eukaryota; kingdom Metazoa; phylum Arthropoda; class Insecta; order Lepidoptera; family Crambidae; genus Leucinodes; species Leucinodes orbonalis. The sequence continues at coordinate 136,842 of PQWD01005626.1, forward strand.
GCACTAAAATCCGTAATTAATACTGCACACTATAACACAACACTTTCCGCACACACACGTAATAATCACACGTTAACTCTTCACACTGTTATATCACACTCGACGATCCCTTAGATATCGCTGTATCACTCGCTTTTTCCTTGTAGTCGCAGGTATTTCGCTCTTCGTTCGCTCTTGAGTAGAACACAAGAATCTCGGCGCACCCGTCGGTCCGCCTTATATACCTGTCCGGCCGCTGAGCTTGAAGCGTCGACGTCATTCTACATAGTTCGCGAATTATCTAGAACATACTAGACTCTTTGTTATTTGACAATTCGCATGTCATACTCTATGGACTGTCTGTGGACTGACGTCACATATTAGGCGCCATATTTAATGACATTTTAATTACGTCAATTCGTAACAATAATAATAAACTTTAATTGCACATAAAACACATAACAAGTGAAAACAAAGACAAAACATAAAGTGTACAAATAAGGCGGTCTTATCGCTAAAGAGCGATTTTTTTTATATAGTGCGAACTATTGTATATAGAAAAGAAAAAAACAAGAAAAAGGAAAATCTATTTATTGGAACAAACTTAAAATTAAGATAGAAATAAGCATAAAAAAGTGTTAAAATTACCAAAATCACGTTAATTCAAGGGGTTCCCAAACTAAGTAAAGCCTGTATCTTGGGAAACCAATTTCCAACGGATTACAGTTTTGTTTAATAAATTAAGTAAATTGATCATAATAAGAGTATATGAGTAGTGTGTGAGTTTGTGAGTTTATGTATGTATGTTCGTCTGTAAGAGTGATTTTCAGTTGGGGATGAGAATTTCAGTTTGGTCATAGTCAAGACCACAAAGAAACTGTATTAGCTGTGTATATTACAAATACCTTTAAATAAAAAAGAACTAACTCTCATTAATTATAATGCAATATATTAATATTGCGTTTCAGTTTTAACATATTCTCTAATAAAAACGTTCTGCGTATTATAATCTATGCAGAATGCTATAAGCTCTCGTCAAACCAAAGGCGATCATAGATTTTTATAAAAAGAAAAATAAAAAATATTTAGAAATATTTTTCAATTCAATTACGGGAAAATTCCGTGAAGGGAGATTCCGTTCACGATATTAATTGGTGCTATTTATATTTATTACCACACTTTTGAAAAGAGACTGATCAAATGAACTCGAATTAGTTTTCCAATAACGTTAAAAGTACTTGTTAGCATGTCAAATCTTCATACAGTGAAAAAGTGCTAGATTGCTCTTTTCGGGCTAGATCGTAAAACAAGGAGTGCTCCAATGCTAAAGAGTGCTAGATTTAACTACAAAAGGGCTACACTGGTTCGACCTATGTCGTATTAAATGATTCTTTAAGTTAAAATAACATTTATTATTAGATTTAATCTAAGTGTTACATTATGACTGTTTCCCGCGTACAATGCTGATGTCAAGAGAGAGATCTTGGTGACGTGATATCACTCTTGAATTGATTAATGATGGCCATTGGTCGTTTCTTTTCCGTCTAACAGTCGATAACTTAAATTAATGTCCTAAAAGGATTTAAATTGTAAAATGGTTTTATTTTCAGGTGTTCGTTTCTCATAAAAATATATCATACAGCATCTACTCCAAACAACTAATTCTAAACACAATCAAAACTTAAAGGGCAAGCAATACGAGTATGTAGCCTTTGTGGACTTCTCAACAAAACCTTTTTTACGCAAAGTTACTGACATATACTTCCTCATAAGGAAAAGTCTAAAGAAGGTCCGGCATGTCTATAAAGGGTGTATTTGTTGGTTTTGCTTATCTGTGCGAGAGAGAGTATGAAACTTTGACGAGGGCCCTACCATTTGTCGCGTGATATACACGTCACTGTTTATGCTACCCTAGTACTCTAATAAACATAAAATGAAAAGAAGTCGGTGGCTCAATGGTATGGACTGTTGCTCTCCTACTGTGAGGGCTGAGGTTCAAATCCCGCCATGTACCAATGTGTTTTCGAATTTTCGAAAATATATGTACGCTAATCCGACGCTCTTACGGTGAAGGAAAACATCGTGAGGAAACCTGCGCACGGCTGCGAAGAGATTCAAAGGTTGTGCGTGAAGTCGTCCAACCCGCACTGAGCCCGCTTGGACGACTAAGGCTTAATCACCCTGTTCGGGTAAGCTCGTGCTCCTCAGTGGGGAAGTTCTATGAGCTGATGATGATAATGATCACATATACGCTGAAAGAACTTAAAGCGTATATATGAACCTACTGGTTCCCATTAGGAGTAAGAGTTGAGACGTCTGTTATTACACCAAGGGTTCCGGGTTCGATCCCCGGGCAGTAAAAACATTTGTGTGCATTAACATGTCTGTTTGTATTGGTCTGGGTGTTTTCTATAATATGTACGTATTTGCAAAAAAAGACTAAAAGTATGTTTATCCGTTGTTTATTATCCATATTACAGGCTAATTTTTAGTTTGGGGATAGATGGCGCTGTGTGAATATGTATTTATTTATTATTATAATTTTTCGCATAAGTGATTTTATCTTACATTTTCTCTTGATTATAAAATGTTCAAGAGATACTGAAAGAGAACAGTAAGACTTTTAAACACAGTTTAGCTGTAATTTATGGCTGTGACTTTCAAAAAGTAAAATTACAGAATAAGATGACCAAAAGGCCTTAGTCGTCAACGCAGGCCCAGTGCGGATTGGCCGACCTCATGCACAACCTTTGAATCTCTTCGCAGACGTGCGCAGATTTCCTCACGATGTTTTCCTTCACCTTAAGAGCGTCGGATAACGTACATATACTATCGTAAATTCGAAATCACCCTGCGCCCTCCCAATTGAGCCACCGACGCTCATAATCAGTTTTGCAACTAATGTAAAAAGAAACAGTTCCGACAGTGATTCTTGTAAGAAAATTCCAGCAAATGGTTGGGCCACCGCTGGCTTTTATCGCTCAATCCGCGCCAGTTTGTTTGGCACCGGCCTCCGGTTTGGCTTTTTTGTTTTATCTCAATGTTTACGCGAACTTTGACGGCTACTTAGCGAAACATTTTGTTCGGTGTCAGCTGTATGAATAATGGTGACGCTGGCGATGTATTTATTACTCATGGAATAGAAATGGGTCACTACCTCGAGTTTCTCTCTTCAACCTATTGCTGGACATAGGTCTCCTCCATTTTGCGCCAGACATCCCGGTCGTCCGCTTTTTTCATCCAGCTTCCACCAGCGACATTTCGCAAGTCGTCGGTCCATCGGGCCGGAGGGCGTCCTACGCTACGCTTGCCAAGACGCGGTCTCCACTCCAGAACTCGTCCGCTCCAACGGCCATCGGTTCTGCGACATACGTGACCAGCCCACTGCCACTTCAACTTGCTGATCCGGGGGGCTATGTCGGTAACTTTAGTTCTCTTACGGATTAAATCATTTCTGATCTTATCCCTAAGAGAGACTCTAAGCATAGCTCACTCCATTGCGCGTTGAGCTGACGAGTTCAGTTGACTACCTCGAGTGTTATTCACGAATTTGGTGTAGCGGTTGAGACGTCGGCTGCTACACCAAGGGTTCCGGATTCCATCCTCGGGCACTACGAACATTTGTGTGCATGAACATGTCTGTTCGAATGGTCTAGGTGTTTTCTATGCATAATATGTATGTATTTACAAAAAAATGTATATCAGTATGTTTATCCGTTCTTAGTACACATAATACAGGCTTCACGCTTAACTTGGGGCTAGATGGCGCTGAGGGCAACACACTCGTTGACACCTGACAATAATTAGTAAGTGTTGCAATTAATTAATTAATTGATTCCAAGGTGGAAATCTGTTTTACAGTATATGATAAAATAATCTTGGAAATTTATAGCGCAAAATCATGATAATAACGATAATTCACATTCAGCGTGCTTAAATCTTTTAACGTTATAGGCTTTAATTATCATGAATAGGATGATAGCTTCCATTTTGAAATTGTGCAGCATTCAACTAACTTTAAATAGAGGTTATTAATCCCATTAACAAATCCTGGCTGTATAGAAAATATTTTGTTTTTATAAAAAAAGAAAATCCATGCATCATTCCATTTATAAAACCGACAAGTACATCGGTCAATGATGGGACTCGATCTGATCGCTCGTTGCCAGTAAATTATTAACGAATCGGGCCCTTCTCTTTTGAATTTCGAACGCAAATTGGACTATGGCGTAAAAAGGCGGTATAAATAAATATTGTAAATACATTTTTATTTAAAAAACATGCAAGGAAGTTATCAGTCGCCATTATTCCATTCCAACTTGTCCTTTATAACTGTTATGTCTGCATAATATAATAGAATAAAAGCACTCGCCAAAGTTTAGTTTGGCAAGGTATATTATTTAAATTAGAACAAAGAAACTCCTAAAAGAAAGGCAATTAGGAACAACTTTTGAAAACTGTTTATTTTCCATAACCTAGTTAAGTTATAAAAATTTCTTAAGATAATGGGCTGTTGAAGTTTGCGGTACTGGCTGGACTGTGAAATCTTGGCTTTTATAAAATGAATGTTATATATTTATGCATTTTGTCAATCCCGAGATAGTTATGGTCTTGTTGTTTAATAGTGAAACATATTTTCTTTTTATTATCTGAAAATCAAATAAAATCAATGGACAGTTTCTGACGAACTTATAAATTTGTTTGGTCAAAAATGCCATCAAAACTCAATTGTAAGATCATTAAAAACAAAGTGCTATAAAAGTGAATGTATTTTTTGTTTCATTCGTTGTTAAGAACCCTTTGTAACGTTTATGGACTTTGCATGAAATAAAAGACATTATTATTTTTAAAATAAATTATTCAGAGTAGCGAAATTATTCATTTTTTAGTTGATTCTCTAACTAACTTAGTTTTTAAGTTAATTTCTGTACTGACAATCTACGGCCAATGGTCTGAAAATAAATGAATTTTATTTTTAGTTTTTTTTTTAATTTTATTATTTATATATCATTCCTAATATTGATTTACAATTAATATTGATATTTATTCTGATTACTCTCTATCGAAAACAATATAGACTTTTGATCATAAGGAAGCAGTATGACAATCCGTATGAATTTTGTCTAAAGCACATTCAGTAAAATTAATCATAGATTAGTTTTGCAAAAGTTCTTAATCTAAATATACCTACGAATTAAACAAATCTTACAAATTACTGTGATAACATTTATAACTTACGCAACGTTGTCCTCTTAAGCCGAAATATAGTGATAATTAAGAGAAACAAAAGCAAACTTATGAAGCTGAGTAATTATATTTGTGAAAACAAAAAGCGCGGGCGTCTCACGGATAATGACACCAAAAAAACCGAACTCCGTTCCGGCGAAAACACGTTAAATCTTAATTTTAATTTTGCAACTTTCGACCACTTTCGGGAACTCTTCCCTTTTGATGCAAATTACTTGTTACAACTTTTTGGCGTTTTCATTAAGAAATATGAATTAGTGGCCGCGGTTTAGTGGATTCCGTTTGATGGCGGGACGTTTGGAGGGAAAATAAACAACATTACAAAGTTACATTAGACCCAATCTCAGCGGGGCTGACAGCGATGAGATCTTTACGAGTAAAAAAGTTTTCGAATTCCAAATTTGTTTTGGAATCTGCATGTCCGTGTTTTTATCCGTTTAATCCTGGATACAAATTTGTAAGCTACAGACTGTTTGGTATTCTGTTGTGTACGACATCGATCATCATCATCAGCTCATTAAAGGTCCCCACCGAGGGGCACGAGCCTACCCGAATATGGTATAGGCCTTAGTCGTCTACGCGGGCCCAGTCGACCCAGCCGACTTCACGCACAACCTTTGATTCTCTTCGCAGGCGTGCGCAGGTTTCCTCACTATGTATTCCTTCACCGTAAGAGCATCGGGTAGCGTCCATATAATTTCGAAAATACTTTGGTACATGGCGGGATTTAACCTGCGCCCTCCCCGATAAGCAACAGTCCGCACCATTGAGCCACCAACAATCATCATCATTATATACTAATATAACCAAACAAAACAAAGGCCACCCTTAATGACTTTCACGTGTACGATCCGTTGAAGTCAATATTCCGTCATCATAAAAATAATCACACTACAGTATTAAATAAAGTCGTTTTTTGTCACTACGTATGTTTAAATCATTAAAACTATTTTAAATAGCTGCAGTTTTATTTTATATAACTGATTAAAGAGTAAAATATATTTGAATGATTAATTCCAATAACAGTATTTTTCCTGTACCCTGAAAAATACTGTTATTTTTAAGATTTCAAAAATCAAAAAAATCAAATCAAAATATATTTATTTCAGTCTAATCAAAGATATCCTTATTTAGTGTTAGGAACCAGCCTAAGTGGGACGATTAAGTCCTGTGACAGGAGGTCCGCTTTCCATGCTTACAGTTATGTTTTTGTGAGTAGACAAATATTATACATTTTGCTGATTTCTAATGCGATATCGTAAATAATTATTTTTTTCCCGCTTACATTGCCGCATTGCCTCTACAAGATGTATCAAAATAATGTACAAGTTGAAAAGACAGAAAACTCCGCGATGGTATGTCTTTCTCTTATGGACATCCACACTAAAATTCTTGCACCGCCGCGAAACCAAGGCGGAGCGCTAGTAAGATATTAACCTCAGGAAATATCGAGTCTTGTCGTGTACTTAACGTTAAGGGTTATTAAAACAAACCTGTCCTACATTCGGAAGTCGGCTTTTGCTGCTCAAACTCAAAAGCATGTACTTGAGCCGCTCAAGTGCTAAGGCTTTTGAGACTGAACGAGATCCGAAGTATTGATCTGAGAATTATCCAAGCATAAAGGGAGTGAGTTATGAATCGAGCTTTGCAATACGAAATTCAAATCGGTATTTACAGGAGTGGTCATCTCGGTTATTTTTATGAGCTTTTTTAAGCTTTTGTTATCGTGATAATCATTACAGCCTAATATGTTCACAAATGATTTCCACGCGGACCGATCCCTAGTTGACATCCATCTGCTACCCGCCACCTTAAGCAGGTCATCTGTCCATCTGGTTGGGGGTCAGCCTACGTTTCGTTTACCGTTGTTTTGCTTCTTGATGGTTTTTGCTATGTGGGAATTGATAGTTTGTTGGAAATTAGCTGATTGAGATTATATGTACGTTTATACGCTCTTACGGTCAAGGAAAACATCGTGTGGAAACCTGCGCACGTCTTCGAAGAAATTCCTAGGCTTTTCGTGAAGTCGGCCAACCTGTACTCGGCCCAAGTGGACGATAAAGGCATATACAAACTATACGGGTAGACTCGTGCTCTTCGGTGGGGACGTATAATGACCTTAGAATGAATGCTTTTTGATTATTTTCTTAAAAAAGTAAAAAGAATAAAAATCATAGCTGCAACAAATGTGTGTACGAGCCTATAATATCATCATAATCATCAGCCTGCAACGGCCCACTGCAAGGTACAGGCCTTCTCGCGAAGCCAAGCTATAGGCTGAACCCATCATGCGGGTCCAATGCGGATTCGGCAACCACCCTAAGATTATAGCCGGGCGGCTTAATATGCCCTCCAAAGCACGAAATCATCGTTGTTTCCGGATAATTATGTGATTCAGTCTGCAATATCCAAAACCAGGGAAATCCTTGGAACCTTCAAGAAAAGAGCGTATTCCTTCCTAAAAGGCAAGCAACGCACAGTCGACACTTGTGGTGTCTCCGTTGTTCATGGGCGGAGATGATCACTTTCCATCAGGTGACTCTCTAGCTTGTTTGCTCCCTATAACATAAAAAAACGCAAACAATGACGTTGCCCCACGTAATTCGAACCCATTATCTTCAGGTCGCGCAGCCAAACGTTGTGCCCACAAGACCATGGAAGCAATCTAGACCAACGTTTACAATATTCAAAAGTCAAACACAATCACGTTCAGCATTGCATCCCAAGTTATTCAGCGTATAAATTTTCTATTAATAAGCCGGCTTATCCTAGTGAAATGGTGTTGCGGAAATAAAATGGTAATATATTCCGGCGATGCGTCTAGGAAAATACAGGGCCATAACGAGTCAACCCGACCTTCATTTTGCCCCATAATTTGTTTATTCGAGAACCAAACAGCTGTCATATAATTTGTATAAAATAAGATAAAATAGTAACAAATTAAAAAAACTTTAAAAACGTGTGAACTGAACACGTTTATGATTACTGAAAAGATCTCGGTCCTTCGTTTTCCTCATCCAGCCTCCACCAGCGACCTTTCGCAAGTCGTCGGTCCATCAGAGGGCGTCCTACGCTACACTTTCCAAACTTTTAATATCTGCATAATATTTGCTGAAGCAAAGAAAAAAAGATACATGAAAACTAATAAATAAAACATTAGCTCAACAGTGAAACAATAAAATTATTCCAATTTAATTTATAAACCTTCAGAAAGCTTTAATTAAATTCCAGATCTGTTTTGCAACTCATCTGTGACAGCATATTTTGGGAATTTCCATAAACACAAGGTATGCCGTAATGGATAAATGAGATAACACATTTTCCGCGAAAGCTTCAGAGTAATCCACGTCGTTGTTTTAAAACAGCAGATAAGTTTAAACATAAACAAAATTTTAAATAGCTGAAAATTATTGGAGTAAAGCTTAATCCTGAATATAAAATTGGGGGATAAACTTCTTGATCTTAAATGCAGAGAGATTTTATGAAATTTATTCTTTCAAATAATCAAAATTTAATCTTGTTTTATGAAGCGAGTCCCTTATTAGCTTTCAATCAGGAATACCGTAGAGCTTATGATATGCCAACAGTTTGTAATTCGTACGATGCTCTGATAGTTTAAGTTATTAAAGTGGCCCTGATACTAAAAAAACAAAATTATTATTAAATAACTTTTATGATGAAATTCGACTAAACAGAGTTCCGATTAAGCAAAAGAGAGTTAGACCTTTGATTTAAAATAGAATATTTTTTTATGTAGTGATACCGGGTAGGCTCATACTATTTTACTTATCACCTGAGCACAGTTGACCAGCCCCTTTTCACACAAACACGTACCAATCCGCTTTTCTCCTATACAATATACAAGATAACCTAGCCTTCGCTGGAAAAGCTTTAACCATAGTTTGAGTTCACCTATGGGTTACGTAAACACCCTTTACTTATTATCGTTTATTTGCAACCAAACTCAGACCACAACTAATTACGTTATACAATAATTTTTCTAATTCAAAAATTTTAGCGAGAGATTTTATAAAGAAACATTCTACGTGCTATTTTTATTTCTTAAATGTCAAAACAATATTAAGAACAAAAACTTACCTTGGGACTTGAGTTTTGTAGTTTGTCACGGCCACAAAGTACATCATTTGTAACATTAACTATTGCTAGAAAGTTCGTTGAAGCAAATAAATTACGTTGGAAACTCTCCGCTCAAGTTCGTCGTTCTTCCAAAGAAAGTATTGTTCAGTACATATTTCTTTCTTATGCATGCAAATTTCTGTATTCATCGTAACTTCTGAGCTTTGAAGGTAAATAACAAAGCGATTAAACTCGATTTGAGGTTTTACTTACAAAGGTTTTTCTCGGAATTTATGGAGACTAGTCTATTTTTTACTTTATAGGCTCAATACTGAGTCGTTCTAGCCTACCGCTCTACCTATCTTAGGTATCCTTCGCAGTGCTAGATAAAATGCCGTTAACCCATTGAACGCCGGGAATCCAGACACAATAGAAAATCTATTGTGTAAGGCGTCATAAGGCGTTATTATTAATAATAAATAAATATCCACTGACATTCACACAGCGCCATCTAGTCCCAAGTTAAGCGTGAAGCCTTTAGTATAGGTACTTAACAAGGGATTAACATACTTATATACATTTTTTTTGTAAATTCATACATATTATATAGAAACACCCAGACCATCACAAACAAATATGTTCATACACACAAGTGTTTGTTTTTTGTAAATTCATAGAAATACATAGAAAACAACCTGACAATTACAAACAGACATTATCACGCACACAAATGTTTGGACTGTTCGGGAATTGAACTCGGAATGAAAGGTGTTGCAGTCGAATATTAAGGGTTATTCATTTTAAACTAACCGACTAAATTACAGTAACATTATATCATTCTTTTTATTGTTCCTTTCAGAAAGGTCTCAATTGTAAAATAAATCTGCAGAAAATAAGCATGCTTTTATGTTCGTCATCTACTGGTATCTGCAAAGGCGTTTTGTACAGTTTGAAAGGCTTTGCTCTTTTTAACCCGACAAAGCATACGTGCTTTAGTGTGGATGCCAACGGGACGCAATATCTTTGAGCTTACTGCGTATCAAAAGATCTTGTAAGATAATACTATGGATTTTGTGTAGATGTTGAGCAACTGCACATATTTTTTTATATTTTTGTAATGGTTGAGACATCGGCTGCTCCACCATGGTTTCCGGGTTCGATCCCCGGGCAGTACAAACATTTGTGTGCATGAACATGTCTGTTTGTAATGGTCTGGGTGTTTACTATTTATAATATGTATGTATTAACAAAAAATGTTGATCCGTTATTTAGTACCCATAATACAGGCTTCACGCTTAACTTGGGGCTAGATGACGCTGTGTGAATGTTAGTGGATATCAAGCAAAAGGTGATAGACTCGATACAGATTCGTCTAGAGAGCTAGGTACCACCACAGTGCCAAACAACGTCCCGTACAATACGATATATTGAGGGTACTGTACTCAGTGAAATCACCGTATATACCTATGAGACTTAGCATCTGGCGTCTTGGGTGACCCACGCGTGAGCCCAATGCCTTAGATTATTGCAGGCACCGTCTACCCTCCAAATCACAGAATTATCTTTCGTTCAGGTCAATCAGGTGATGCAATGTCCTAACCAATATGACAAACCGCACAATAAACGTTTAATTTTCCTGTGGATGAAAATTGAATAAGTTGAATACTTCCAGCGAGCCAGAAACCAAATTATATGCCTATTCGACGATCCAGTGATTTCTCAATCTAACAAATAGCTCCTTATGCTTTAACAAATAACCCTAATTTTGTAATAATTGGCCAAAATTCCAACAAAAGGTGACAAACTGACGCAATCAGTTCAAACGTCTACCAATTGGTGCGCATTTAACAAATTACGAACATTTAAGGCAAATCTGGGCTGAGTTGGAACGGCGCTTTGGGTATATTCATGTAATTTGGTCGGATCATTGCGAATATTCTTATAGCGATATAGAGCAGCAAGCTCGACTAACTTGGCTATAGTAAATTCAAGTACGAGTGAGAGTATGATTCGATTCCCGGGGTTTAACATCACTTTATGCGATTTTTCCTAGTTTGGTTAGGAAATTACAGGTTTAATTAGAATAAGGGCGTCGGACAATGGTGTGGACTATTGCCCTCCTACCAGGAGGGCTAAGGTTCAAATCCCGCACCGTACCAATGTGTTTTTTAATTTTCGAAATTATATGTACGTTATCCGACGCTTTTACGGTGAAGGAAAACATCGTGGGGAAACCTGCACACACCTGCGAAGAGATTCAAAGGTTGTGTGTGAAGTTGGCTAAGCCGCACTGGGTCCGCGTGGACGACTAAGGCCTAAACACCCTTACGGGTAGGCTCGTGCCCTCGTGGGGACGTTTAATGCGCTGATGATGATGATTGCAGACTGAATAACATGATTACCCACATTCCCTTTACCATTTATGTGGGGCTGCTAATGGAGTTTTCTTGCCCCTAACTTAGATTTGCTTTGAAATTAAAGCCATATTGTAATTTTTCTGTAATTGAATTATTATTTAATGTTATTCTTCTTCTTTCTTTGTTTTTGTCTTTGTTGTTGTGTTAGATTTTATTGTAACTGTTCTGTTTAAGTTTGTGTAATATTATTTTAAGTCAATATATAATAATGCTTGCATTGCGAGAATGATAGTATAAATACATCAGAACATAATATAGACAGGTAAACGTTGATAAATGAAACAAAGGTGGTTTTCTAATTATATTATTATTCCATTGTCTTTAAAAAAAACAATCATTAGTAAAAATGCAACAATTTACGATTCACGTTTTTATTTAAAAAATGCACAGACCGTACCTATTTAATAAAAAAAAACCGAAAGGAACGGATGCTATTTCAAAACGTCCCCTGCTCCCATTTAAATGCAGACGGAGCCCGCCAATTTTCCTCCTGTCTTTAAAAATATTTCAAAGCAACTATTACTTGAAGGAAATCACGCGATATCTTACAAGCGAGGCGGGTCGTCGGCGAAAAAATGAGAAACGCAAAGGTAATTTATACGCTACGACACGAATGCCCCCGGCGTCAGAGATATAGAAAACTCTTATGACTAGATGATCGCCAATTGTCAAGTATTACAATGACCTCCTTCTTTATTCATCATCATCAACTCATTAAACGTCCCCACCGAGGGGCACGAGCCTACCCGTATAGGGTGATTAGGCCTTAGTAGTCCACGCGGGCCCAGTGAGGATTGGACGACTTCACACACAACCTTCGAATCTCTTTACAGGCGTGTATGAAGGTTTCCTCACGATGTTTTCCTTCACCGTAAGAGCGTCGGATAACGTACATATATTTTCGAAAATTCGAAAACACATTGGTACGTGTCGGGATTTGAACCTCAGCCCTCCCGGTAGGAATGCGCCAGTCCACACCATTGAGCCACCGACGCTCTTCTTGCCTTGACGCCTTATTTATTAAACAGTATCAATGATTACTTCTGTAAACGACACAATAATGAAAATTAATAAAAATTATCGACTTAGGTATATTCAAACTCCCTAAAAAGATAAAGTGATGAACCGACTAAGGTGGCAGGTAGTAGATGGATGTTGAGTGTTGGAATGCCTTCGTTTTGGCTGTCGAAATATAAACTGTAATAAAAAGACACCTGATAGAAATTTTTCACCTCCACTCAGTGATAGCTTTACTTTTGAACTTCGAAACGTGGGTTTATGTAAACATGCGACATCTAGTGCCCTAGATTTAAATCTGTAAAGTACAACTGTGGAAACACCCGGATTGCAACAGTTTTGTTTTGCTGACGTCACAAAATGGGAATGAGAATATCTTTAAACTACGTCCCATCTCGGCTTGCTACTTCTTTTGATCAATACTTGAAATTATGGTTGCGACAGAGATCTACTTTAAAATGTGAATTTTTCTAGCTAGTAATATTTTTTTAGCAAATCATAAGACTATGAAATTTGAATAAGTTTAACAATCGTATACGCAAATAAGCTTAGACCTCATTTGTTTGCAGTAGATGCTATCAAATACTATGGTTAAAACTACGCACCCTATTGAGGTATGATTTATTATATTATTTGTATCTATTCACAACCGTGCAATGTGACTTTACAGAACCTAACTACCTTGACACACATATGTCCATGTACATGAGTTAAGGTTTCATAAATATACGAAGAAGTACTATATCATTGTGGAGTTGCGTCATTTCAAAATCTGCAAGTTTCATTTTTTTAAATTTTTTTTAATATATTTAACCAACTGTATACGTAGAACGAACTATTTTACTAAAATATGTTCAAATGAAAAGAGAAACTAAAATTGTGATTATGAAATTTTGATCAAATTTACGTCGTAATTTTAAGGAATTCCAATTAATTTTAATTTGTTATTTGAAATGTATTGTTTTCTCATCTAATGTCGAGTTAACTAGACAGGAATTTCTTTATGAATTTTTACTTGTGCTCGGATATTTCATTTCGCTACAAACGTTTGATTTTTCTTCTTATACGCTAAAGGAATTTTCTTCAAGGCCAATTTCTATAAATAGTTTCCTAACTCTTTGTTTGTATTATTTAATATGTATATTTATTGGTTTCTAAGCCTATTAATTTCGTTGATAGATTATCCTAGTTACGAGTATAGAAGATTTATAAAGGAAGGTCTTTTAATAGACTTTTGATACTTTGTCCCCCAAATCTGTAAATGAATTCAAATAATAAATACTCATACAATCGTAGATATAATGTATGCAGATTATCCTGTTTACTTGTGTAACAATCGTTAGTATGATATCTGAATGTTGATTTAATATTATAATATATTATGATAACGAATGAGCTGTTCGCTACACGTGTGTTTTACTATGACATATTGCAGCGAAATGGTACGCAATGGGTGATGCAATCTTATGCGTTTGAGATATAAATATCAAGATAATTATATAATTATAGTCGTCTCCTGAAACAAGTACCTATATGTATGTAGAATAATGGAAACAATGTAATTTTAGTTCACTTAGTTATTTTGATATAAAATAGGTGTAGCACAGGGTTTAATTCTAGGACCACATGCATCCGCCATATTGTAACTAAGGAAAAATACGTACATACTTTATTTTTTATTGGAAATTATCTTACAATTCTAAGAATAGGGGATTAACATTTGTGTGAGACTCTAGGCAAAATTTTTACTAGTTTCGATTCCCAAATGAGAGATACTTTCGTATAAAGAAAAGAGTTAAAATGTGTTCGGAGTTCTGTTCTCAATCAGTTAAGGAAATATAAAGGGAGCAAACCCCCTGACAAAAGCTAGTTTATTATAAGACTTTAATTGCCTACGATAAGCAAAATAAGTTTATACACTGTCTCTTAGGTTTAGCATATGCCAAAACACGGTATAAACACAAAATAGCCGGTTCAGCGCTCGGCAGTGGGCAGGGAGCAAATCCGCAAACGTCGGCCAACGAAACTCGCTTACCGCTCGTTTCATGTTTTGCATGTAATGCAAGTTGCATAATAGTACTGCGCTTCGGGAGTTGCCCGTGAGAGCCGTTTAACCTGGTCGTATCCTGATATACTTATTGGAATTGCAGCTTGACGATGCGTTACTTCAGTGTCGTAAAAGTACGTATTCTAATAAAATCAACAGGGAATTTTATAGATTTTTCAAATTTAAAATTCTTCTTGATTTTTGGTTTACGTTACAGGTAGCCTGACGTAACTATGATGTGATGTGATGACGTGATATATTTTTACAATAAATTGGTTACAATTGAATATTGGTTTGGTAGAGTTAGGCCCGTGTAGATTCAGAAGTTTAGCTCTGCATGAGACCTGATATTTTTTTACAGCGCAAATCTTATGAAGTCGTCTTTGCAGTATTTAACATGAAATGTTTTGGCTGGATATATTTTTAATGCATGTTCCTTGAATACGTAGAAAGTATCATGAATTTGATCGAAAACGTGTTTAAGGACTGAAATTGTTTTACTGATAAATCGGAAAATGAGTAAGTTAAACTTTTTAGTGCCTGCCTATTTACTGGGCAAAAGACTGAGTGGTGATACCTTACATATGATAGCAACTACATTGATGCCAATTTGAGGTCACTTGTATACTAGAGGCGACTGTAGTCAGTGATCATCAGTTTGTTTCAATTGATTAAATAATGTATTTTCTGTACACAAAATGTGTTTAAGGAGAATTGTGACGGAGATCTTTGGGGTTGTTCTTGATATTAAAGGTTTAGTATTTAAAATAATGTACAATGTTATCCTGCCACTATCTACATAAATGGGAACTTCATAGTACCTATGAGTCAACTTTATTATCCCACAAATATAGAAAGATGCAATTAATTTGGGAACTCGATATTGACTCGATCAACTCTAATCAGTCAATTTATCAACAAATTTAACGAGAATGATACAGAATTAAAGAATTGATACATTTAAAATAAAAAAGCTCACTTGAAATTACAATTTAGAAAGTACTAGAATTACAAGTTAGTCCCAGCACTATCAGCAAGTTAGAAGTGTCGAGTTTCCGGACACAGTGTCTAAGTTGTTGCGATTTACGATTACAACTGAAACCGCATTGAAAACATACGTTTTGTAGAGCGTTGCTTGGATTGCTTTGGATAGGATAATGCTTGAATAAAATCGACTGTTGAATTTATTTCTATCATTAAGACGTTGAAGTTTACTATTGTAGCTCATTGATGTTTAAAATCAGCAATGTTTTGGAGTAACGTTAAGTGATCTAGGTTCGCCTTAAATAAAATCAGTTAGTAGCTAAGACGCTCTTACGGTGAAGGAAAACATCGTGAGGAAACCCTTCATGCACGCCTACGAAGAGATTCAAAGGTTGTGTGTGAAGTCGTCCAATCCGCACTGGGCCCGCGTGGACGACTAAGGCCTAATCACCCTATACGGGTAGGCTCGTGCCCCTCGGTGGGGACGTTTAATGAGCTGATGATGATGATGACATAGTAGCTAATTTATACACAGGGACCAACAAGTATAAAAGTAGCAATGAAAATTTTAAAGAAAATATAGCCAATAAGTGAAGCAGAAAGTTGCAGTTTAAAGAAATACTTGATACTTACTTTTGTTTCAATAGCTTCCTATACAGATGGAAAAAAAAAAATTGTTGCTGTATGTAGTTATATGCAGTTCCATAGTGGTGATTTTAATACCACATTCTTAAGTGACCACAAACACTACACCAAATATATCAGCATTATTTTCAAAGAAAAAAAATTCAGAACAGAACTCCAAACATATTTTAAAAAAATGTTAAAGTGGCCACCTCAATAAAATTAAAAATTAGTTACAGCATTGCAGACGCCTAAAATATCTCCCTTTCATTTTAAGTTACCTTCGCTTAGTGTAACTTTAAACTCCTGCTCCAAGTGAATCTGTTTACCGGCCAATATTTACAGTTCGCTGCGTTTAAAATCTAGGCCATAAATTCCGTTTGAGAGCGGATTATTCGCGGCTAAAGTATTGGCTTCGGACCTACTCCTGTACAGTCATGATAGCTTCTATCGAGAGCCAATGGGCCATCAAAATAGCGAGTTCGCACTGTAACAGCTTGTACTCACGTTTGGTTTCATTTCTAAAGATAATTTTATGGAACAAAATGTATTTACTGAAATACGGATAACTTGTCATAAATATTACAAATACAAAAGTTTTAGCACTGCCCGTGTTTTGTTCTTCTAAATGACTTGTGTGCCTACTAGATCAGTTATCACCTGGTAAGTTATGGTCCAAGCCGTCAAATTTTTTTTCTTACTGACATTCTCACAGTGCCATCTAGCCCCAAGTTAAGCGTGAAGCCTGTATTATGGGTACTCAACAATGGATAAACATACTTATTTTTTTTTGTAAATATATACATATTACTCATAGAAAACATCAAGACCTAATAGACATGTTCATGCACAGAAATGTTTTTACTGCCCTTGGTGTTGCAGCCGACACGTCTC
The DNA here is from genome assembly GCA_019425675.1 of Leucinodes orbonalis. Taxonomy (NCBI): domain Eukaryota; kingdom Metazoa; phylum Arthropoda; class Insecta; order Lepidoptera; family Crambidae; genus Leucinodes; species Leucinodes orbonalis. Next base: position 154,128 of record PQWD01005626.1, read on the forward strand.
AACAAAGTGGGTCGAAGGATGAGTTAAGCAGTTTATTGGCAGTTCACTGCATAACTGATAAAATTATAAGATATTCCCTAGTATTCTTGATAAAAATACATTCAGCTTTTATTCAACAACATCTGTTTCGTATTAACTCTGACACAATCAGTGACTCATTTGAATATAACCCAAATTTTGTGGCCACCGAGTGAAAAATGAGCACAAATATTTGCTTATATCTTCCCCATTTTGCCGCCAACGTAAAAGTGACAGGAGACGCCTGGATTTCAAGGGGATATTAAAAATAAAAAATGACCAAGGGCGATATACGAGCTCGGGGTAGGGTTCTCCGTGACTTTGTTATTTGCGAGTCGTTGTGGAAGTACTTTGTGATTTTAATAGTATTTTCTAGGAAACATTTCTTAAATGGTTGCTAATTTATCTTGTAATATTTTTAAAATATTTATTACGATTTTCAAAATGAGTTTAAATATCTCAAATTCATAGCGTAACAAAATATTTTGATTTGGAAACCCATTAAGAAAGAAGAAAGAAAAATATTTATTTAGCGCAATAAAATTGTAACATGTTATTCCTTAATACTAAAAATAATTATAATGCTACCAAAATGGTGGCCACTCAGCTAATGCCAAGACAGTTTTGTCAAGGCGCTGTTTTGCAGTGGAACCAAAGAGAAAAAAATATATAATAAGAAAATGAAATAATAATGCTACCCAGCCGCACATAACAATAATAACGAAATGTGTAGTAAATGTGAATCTATACTTTATATATATATATATATATAAATATTATTAATTATAAGTAATAGATATCTTTATAAGTAATACATATATATTATAATTATTATAAGTAATAGATAGTTTAGTATATCTTTGTCTATAAATACATGATGTACATACAAAATGATATATATTGAACGACCGCTACTGGCCTGAACATTGCTTATCAATCAAATACCTTTTCAATTGAGCTTTAAAAGAGGTGACTGATTTACTGTTTCGTACAGGAGGTGGCAGGTTGTTCCAAAATTTCGAGGCAGCGAAACGAAAGCTGCCACGAAATGCGATCGTTACATATCGTGGACATAGAAGACGTGGTGCTATTCGTATTTGTCGAAGCGAAAATTGTAGTTTTTAAGACTGGACTGGACGTGGACTGATCCCTTGCAGTTGACATCCGTTTGCTACCCGTCACCTTAACCAGCTCATCAGTCCATCTGGTTGGGTCGGTCTACGCTTACGTTAACTGGACGCCACTCGGGAACCTTTTCATACTGTCTACTGCTGTTGGCCGCAGATTGCTTTACAGCTTCACCGGACAATTGGCGAGCGCAGATGGCTCTCAGCCTTTAAAATGTACACAACGAGCCTAAAGGCGTCCCAGAGTAGTACTGAAACCTCGGCTTAGGCCGTTGCGGGTAGGGCTAACACTGACGCTCTATGGTAATTTAATATGAATGGTTATAATTAATACTACAAAAAACATTAAATAAGCATTTCGTTACAAGCTTAAGTTACTCGAAGATCTCAATGAGTTACAGTCAAAATCAATTCGAAATAAGAATTATTTTAAAAATGTTTAGGATAACTTTGAATACTACTGGTCCCCGACAGCTTAGGAATTTAAGCCTCGGCCTATTGCAAATCTTTTGTTGTTGGGTTGTAAAAATACAATAACCGGCCAAACAATGTGGGTCATCCATCATCTGACATTGGACGGGCGTCAACATTCTCCCAATATTAATGGATGTTAACAGACTTTTAATTTGTTCGGATCATGGAAGTTGGCCTTTGGTAGTTACGTCAAGTTTGACGTGATCGTTTTTGTTATCGATGTGTGATAAATAAAAATATATTGCTTATTTTTGGTAGGACTAAGGGATGGCGCTTTTAGAAAAAGCCTTTTGCATCCAAAAAGGCTATTTTTAATCTCGTAATTATATAATTATAAATATGGCGCTTTATAAAATAGTCCTTTGGATCCAATGATATTTTGTATATATAAAGGTAGATACGCCATCCGTGAAACGAACCGTCAAAGAGAGTACAGTTTGTACTCTTTTGTTTAGCTAAATGTGTTCGAAATTCGAAATAAGTGTATGTTTGCTGTCACTGCATTCGAAACACTTTTGCCATTGTTTTGTGAGCATATCACGAATCTATACTTTTTACAAATTGTTTGCATCTTAAAAGGCTATTTTTAAAAGCCATTTATTTATATTTTTAATTCGACGTTTTTGTTTAATATTTTTTTTAACACTGAAGACAGTGCTTCTTTACGACAGCTATCAAATGTTTTATATTTGATAGCTGTTGTATTACAGTATTCTAAAAAGCATCATGTCGTATTAAAGTATTTTAAAAAGTATCATCTTGCAGGAAAATTATTCATTTACGTGATATAATCCGTAAAAATAATTTTGGCACACCAGATATTCATCATCATCTCATTAAACGTCCCCACCGAGGGCACGAGCCTATCGGTATAGGGTGGTTAGGCCTTAATCGTCCACGCGGGCCCATTGCTGATTGGTGACTTCACGCACAACCTTTGAATGTCTTCGCAGGCGTGCGCAGGTTTCCTCACTACGTTTTCTTTCACCGTAAAAGCGTCGGATAACGTACAAATAATTTCGAAAATTCGAAAACACAGTGGTACGTGGCGGGATTTGAACCACAGCCCTTCCAGTAGGAGGGCAACACACCATTGAGCCACCGACGCTCTCACAACACCAGATCTTTCTGAATGGTAATTTGAGCCACATTACCATTCAGAAAGATCTGGTGTTTCACTGTGATCTGGTGATCACAGGCGCAAAAAAGTCCACTACTGGTTTACCTAGCCCAATGAAATTCACTTCTACCATAACTCAGAACATTATTAATATCCACTGACATTCACACAGCACCATCTAGCCCCAAGTTAAGCATGAAGCATGTATTATGGGTACTAAACAATGGATAAACATACTTATATACATTTTTTTTCGTAATTACTTACACATTATAAATACAAAACACCCAGACCATTACAAACAGACCTGTTTCATGCACACAAATGTATGTACTGCCCGGTATCGAACCCGGAACCCTTAGTGTTGCAGTCGACGTCTCAACCGCGACACCAAATGGATTGTCAAATTACCCAGAATAGCACGTGCTAATGCATAAAGCATCCATGGATAATAGGACAACAGGGCGTTAATGTGGAATTGTCTTTCTAAAATGTCCTTTAACCCCTACCATTCCCGCATGTAACACATGTTTATTCATGTGGCAGGGTAAATCAGTTTTTGTGACGCGTGAATTAGTAATCTTGATATCTCATTTGCGGTGACCCCTGGGCCTTTAATGAATGCGCCAATCAAAAACGCTTTGAATAAACTATGAACCGGCAGAGATGACGAAAGTTTTATTGCGTTTATGTTTTCATTATGAGGACACCTTGAATATGTTGGGTGAGCCTTACATATAGTGAGGCCTGTGTTATATTTGCGCAGGTATCCCAGAATTTACTATTTAAATTCTCTGACTACGTGATCTACTCGAGCGTCGGTGGCTCAATGGTGTGGACTGTCGCCTTCCTACGGTAGGGTTGAGGTTCAAAATGCGCCACGTACCAATGTGTTTTCGAATTTTCGAAAATATATGTACGTTATCCGACGCTCTTACGGTGAGGGTAACATCGTGAGGAAACCTTCATGCACGCCTGCGAAGAGATTCGAAGGTTGTGTGTAAAGTCGTCCAATCCGCACTGGGCCCGCGTGGACGACTAAGGCATAATCACCCTATACGGGTAGGCTCGTGCCCCTCGGTGGGGACGTTTAATTAGCTGATGATGATGTGATCTACTTGTCAAAGGTTTAAGTTAACATGGCTGCTTGATTTGCAGGTAGGTTTGAACACCACGAAGAGGATAAGTAGGGTGGTTTTATTAATAATAAATAAATATCCACTGACATTCACACAGCGCCATCTAGTACCAAACTAAGCATTTAACCTGTATTATGGGTACTAAATACTTATTTATATTTTTGTAAAGTTGATAGGTTGAAGAGAAAGTAGGTGTTCCATTACCTGGGATGCAACACAGTCACACAAACTGCTTCTGGAATATCCCATCTTACCTGTTTGTAGCTGATTTGAATCCATTAAAGTAACCTAAACATTTGTTTGATAAAAAGCAACATTCTTAATTCTCAACCGCTAAAAAAGGAAGTGTTTGTTTTTTTAAAAACCAGTCCACTCGGTACCTTGCTTTTAATGAAATTATAACGAAAACCAGTAGCCAGTTGACAAAACGGAAGTTGTAATTAAATTAACGTCAGGCTGGAAATACGCGGCAATGATAATACGTTATTCGGGGCCCTTTTTTAATTTAAAAAGTTCATTAGAACAGTCGCGGCACATAGATGTAGAAATTATGGAAGGGAAATTGTCTATTTACGAACTTCTGCAAAGGTACTTAAAATAAAAGTGTTTTAATTGAATATTTTTGTTGACCAATCAGAAGGTTTTATAAAAGGGTTTTTACTGTATATTCACGAACTTTTTCATACTTAAAATAATAGTTTTTATTTTCTAATGGTAGGAATCTAACATTAAGTAGGTTAGATTTCTGCCGGACCGGAGCCTCAGATTTTTCTAAAGGATAAGTTCAAGGGCAGTCCAGGTTAGGCGCCTGGGTCACATAGTAGTAGTCAAGTTAAGAACTTATAAGGTATTTTGTTAATGTGCGTTAGTATACTACTTAAAAATAGCTCAGGGGCGGGGATCATGACCCCCATGACCCTCCCCCTGGATCCGCCGTTGGATAAGTGTTGAATAACGAATGGAAAAGCCATACCCCAGAGATGCCATGGCCTCACAAAATAACACCATGTTTCACTGATTTTTTTATGCTATTGGGGAAATCGAGCAAACGGCACATTCGATGGTAAATGACACCGTCAGCCATTCGCAATACCAGAAGGCACAGAAATGTGCTTATTGCTTTTAAAAGGCAAAATACACTTTTTTTTTAAAGACGCCAGGTCGTATCGCTCAGGAATTATCTCCGGCAGCAACTGATTCCATAATTTCATTGTCCGTGGCAAAAAGAACTGTAGAGGACTTCCATTCATCCAGGTGCCTTCGGTTTATCGGGCTGAAGGGCGTCCTACGCTACGCTTGCCAAGACGTAGTCACTACTCCAGAACAGTTCTACGACAAACGTGACCAGACCACTGCCACTTTAACTTGCCGATCCGGTGGCTATGTCGGTAACTTTAGTTCTCTTACGGATTAAGAGAAGAGAAACCCCAGGCATAGCTCGCTTCATTGATCCATCGCTAGTGGAAGCTGGATGAGAATCCGGGGGAACGAAGGTCCGGGATATTAGGCGCAAAATGGGGAGACCTATGTCCAGCAGTGGAGTGCGATAGGTTGAAGAGAAAAAAAGAGAACTTGTTTGTAATACATTCCAGTGAAACTGTTCGTTGTAGTTTCTTGATGTATGGCGTTACGCATGTTACCAGATTATTCATGACAGGCACAATTTATTATGATTTAGTTCAAATTAGACGTTTACTTGATATGCGAACAGTAACATTGAATTCTGCTTTTTAAGCTTTTCACATGACTTAGATTATATTTGACGACCCATTTGGTGTTGCGGTTGAGAGGTCGGCTGCAACACCAAGGTTTCCGGGTTCGATCCCCGGGCAGTACAAACATATGTGTGCATGAACATGTCTGTTTGTAATGGTCTGGGTGTTTTCTAGTATAATATGTATGTATTTACAAAAAAATGTATTTAAGTAAGTATATTTATCCGTTGTTTAGTACCCAAATACAGGCTTTACGCTTAACTTGGGGCTAGATGGCGCTGTGTGAATGTCAGTGGATATTTATTTATTTATAATGTAATAAATATAATTTATTAAAAAAAGGAATCAAACGAGCACGAAGTTCAAAAAGTTTTTCTTAAATAAACATACATTTTTTTAAATATTGTTTTGATGTTTTTACCGTATATATATTCACATGCATGTAGTAAAAAACCTTTTTTCAATATTACAAACGGACACCTTCATTATAATTATATGTGTAGAATTTTAGATTAGTAAACAAGAATTATAATCACACTATTATATTTTTATACATAAATATAACATTATAACAAAGTGATGCCCTTATTACAGGCTGCTTTAATATTGTATATAAATACGAGTAGTTTGTAATACAGGATAAAAAAATAAGCAGAATTACGCCGGAAACAATATTACCCTCGCAGGAAATCCAAAAAGGCAACTAATTAGCTAATTGCCTCGTTAAACCAGCGAATTGCTTTTTTATTTATTCCAACCAGTAAGATCTTGTAGGCAGTAAGCTAAGATTAGCTATTACCGGACCTGCAATAAGAAGGCGTACTACAAGTCATATTTATTTACTGGTATTACTTTACAACTTTTTTATGAAACCATGTGTACAGGACTGTCAGGATGCTCACCTGATAGTAAGTGATACGCCTGACCATGACACAAGTGGCATTGAAGGAGACCAAACAACGATATAAAGTTATTATTCTCCACCAATACCGTACTGTGCCCGTCATACGAGACAACAGATGTTGGGTCTCTTATACCCGGTAATTGTATCAGCTATTGTGCCCTCATCCCCGAAACATAAAAGTGCACACACTCGTATTTATATTATCACGCCTATATTAAGGGTCGTTGGCTCAATGGTGTGGACTTTCGCCTTCCTACCGGGAGGGCTGTGGTTCAAATCCCGACACGTACCAATGAATTTTCGAAAATATATGTACGTTATCCGACGCTCCTACGATGAAGGAAAACATCGTGAGGAAACCTTCATGCACGCCTGCGATGAGATTCGAAAGGTTGCGTGTGAAGTCGTCCAATCCGCACTGGGCCCGCGTGGACGACTAAGGCCTAATCACCCTACGGGTAGGCTCGTGCCCCTCGGTGGGGACGTTTAATAAGCTGATGATGAGTATGATGATATATATATAAATATATGTATATTGTCGTTAGCATGGTATTAATAAAAATCCTTCGCTATCGTGAAAAAAAGCCATTAGTTTAGCCGTGGACCATCACGGACTGGTAAAGTCAGGTAGTTTTTATACAAAGGATGATGTAACTGAAGTAGTCAATTTATACGACAGTGATAAGATTCGCAAGTGGTTGATACAATCTAGCAAATTTTACTGCTGTTACTTCTGCAATGAAACAGGTTTCATGTCTTAAGGAAAGTCAGTGTAATAAACACTCAGCGGAATTTTTTTACAATTGTTTTAACAGTACATCTTATTTATCCTATATAAAATAAAATACGTAAGTACTATGTTCTCTTAAAAGACATAATAATAATTAATAAATATCCACTGACATTCACACAGCGCCATCTAGCCCCAAGTTAAGCGTGAAGTCTGTATTATGGGTACTTATCAACGGATAAACATACTTTTTTTTTACATATTATACCTAGAAAACTTCCAGACATTACAAAGAGACATGTTCATGCACACAAATGTTTGTACTGCCCGGGGATTGAACCCGGAACCCTTGGTGTAGCAGCCGACGTCTTGTCCATTGCACCACATGGGTCGTCATATATTAATCAATCCGGATTATGCAAACGTAATGGCCCAATCACCAGAAGCGATGTCGGAAGTTATATGGCGTAGTGTTTCGCTATAGGCTTATAGTCACCCTTAGGTCTGAAATATCTACCTATGCACAAGAATATTATTTTTTTCTAGCATCAGTATGACAAACTTATTGGTTTCTTGCGTTCCTTATTATTGCTATTTCTATTCATCATCATCATCATTACAGCCTAATTATGTCCACTGCTGAACGAAGGCCTCCCCTAATGATTTCCACGCGGACCGATCCCTTGCAGTTGACATCCATCTGCTACCCGCCACCTTAACCAGATCATCCGTCCATCTGGTTCCTATTAGCAATAATAAAAATACTTAATAGTAATTTTTGTTAAGTTTTATTTATTACAGGCAAGTCTTAAATATAAATAGAATCACATCGGCACCAGGTAAGAATAAAATTAATAAATAATAAAGACTTTATTATGATCCGCACAGCCCGCTATGGTGCTTCGTTCTTAATGCGCACCGCAAAGGAATGGAACTCTATGCCTCCGTATGTGTTCCCCGATCATTACAACCTGGCCGTCTTCAAGGCAAGAGTGAATAGGCTGTTTCTAGGCAGGCGTGATCCATCCTCGGCCGCATCATCACCTACCATCAGGTGAGATGGCGGTCAAATGTCTGCCTGTAGAGGATAAAAAAAAAGACGACATTAAACATATTACAACCTAAACTCTTAAAAAAAACTCTTAATTAATAATCACTTTCATGAAGATTTAAAAAAATGAAATTTTTGCTTTAACCCTGCTTTTTGAAATCACTAAAAAAGTCAACCTTAAACCAAAATCAACACTTCATTTTAAGTTATATTCAAATTTAAATGTAAACCCATCTAGCAAGAGAAGAATGGGAAATGGCGTGGAATTAAAAAATCTATTTTAATATCTTCATACAATTGTTCTCTGCGCCGGCATCAAGGAACGAATCGGATACTCAAAGAAACCATAAATTCAGTTAGAGCACCTACCTCTCCATTTAGATGACTGAATGCACAGGAATTGGCTAAGTTACGGAAGCAAGCGATGTCATTTACTTTGTAATGGCGACCAATGGTTTTTCTGGTACTTAACATTCCGGGTCGTTGAAATCATTCATCTGCAATTAAATTATGCCATTCCTATTGTATTACATCGCTATCCCATATATAGTATATGGGACATTATATACGTATAGACATATAACACTCTATCAGTATCATATCTCCGAAAACATGTTGACTCAACCTTCCTAATAAGAATGAAGTCCCAGTCTTGGACTCCTCTAAGGTAGTTGTTTTTCAGTGTAATCAGCGCTTTTTGTGCAAGCTTCTGCCTACAGCAACCATTATAATAAATAAATAAATATCCACTGACATTCACACAGCGCCATCTAACCCCAAGTTAAGCGTGAAGCCTGTATTATGGGTACTCAAATAACAACGGATAAATATACTTAAATACATTTTTTTTTCGTAAATACATACATATCATACATAGAAAACACCCAGACCATTACAAACAGACATGTTCATGCACACAAATGTTTGTACTGCCCGGGGATCGAACCCGGAACCCTTGGTGTTGCAGCCGACCTCTCAACCGCAACACCAAATGGGTCGTCAAAATAATGATATTTATGTTTAATATAATATTAGAAGATCTATATTAAATATCAAAAACATTCGGTAATAATTTATTTTCACATAACAAGATCGTTGTGGAACTTTCACATAGAGGAAAAAGGAAATATAGTCACGAGAAAATGGTTATCAAAACTTCTTGTCGAAGCATCTTTCTAACTTAAAACAACTTGTTCGCTATTTACCGGGTATACTTAAGATTTTGGGTCCTGAAAGGCGAATCCTGGAATACATATGATCTCTTTTATACTATAATTATTATTATTGGGTTTCCGGGGGCTATTCAGGCTTTTCTAGACCTGTAGTCACTTCGACCTAAAATATCTTTTGTGACTATCTTTTTTAATAACTCTTGCCTCTATTCGAAGTGATCTTATGTCTTGCACAGCATTCGGTGTCATTCGAAATCGTTTCCAGAGCGATCGCGCACTGCTTGCTTTGTGTCTGACGACACATGTTTTGGATGTAAAACGGGCCTGTTTCATATTCCCAATGCGAAATTTCAACGTCGAATTTTCCAGTACAAGAACATTGTTTCGCATCCACATAGTGAAAGTGACCAACCCATAATTCTTTTGTTTTTTGATTAGATTTAGGTGAGTATTAATTGAGTGATTAGATCAAAGCATGCTGAAATTCGTGTGAATTTATGTTTACTAGGTGGTAGATTCGATACTGAGTCGTCTAGGTAGGTACCACCGCAGTACCAGATATCATCCCGTGAAACAGGAGTGTTGTGCACTTTTGTGTTTCGGGATGAGAGCACTGTAGCTAGTGAAATTACCGGGTATAAGGGACCTAACATCTGCTGTCTCGGGTGACGGGCGCAGTGCGGCATTAATGGAGGATAATAACTGTCAGTCAGTTGTTGGTCTCCTTTAATGCCGCTCTGTCATGGTCTGGCGTATCACTTAATATCAGGTGTGCGTACAGACCGTCCTGCACACTTACAACATAAAAAAACACACACACATCTGTAAATTTTAGCAATGTCAGTCGTTCTAATGGCGCTCCTTATTGCTATAAAAATACCCTTTATCTATAATTGAAGTAATGTCAGCAAAGCTGTCAAGGCTTTTCAAAATGTACTCATCATTCGGCCATCACATTACACTATCAATCAGCTGTTCCTATTAAAATTCAATTTTTTTTTCAGAAAAGGGGCATATCAAATTGATGAGAGGTTTAACAAAATTACCTAATAACTATTATATAGTACTATAGTTAAGTAGGACACAATATTTTAACTTTTAACAAATAAACATAACATTGACACATTATTCTTAAAAACAACACATTTATATTATATTTATCCTCCTTATTTATTAACTAGAAACTTAACAAACTTACTTTATTCAGATATAATATTTTATTTTTTAAGGATTTTAGTTTGATGTAAGTGTTATAGTTTTTTTATTTTTAAAAACATAATTGCGTGATGAAACATGAGCTGCTTGAGTTGTTCCTGATTTTAAATTTCAAATCTTATTGCTTTAAGTCATTTCTCTCATTTTAAAATAAATATTTCTTTACTTAGGTCATTTTAATTGTAATATATACGTATAATTTGCCCAAATAATTTGCGGTCAGCCATGAGTTTGTTTCAGGAACGTTCGCACAAAGACCAATATTCGGTAACAAAAGTTGACGAACCGAAATCCAGCGGTAGTCGATGCGAAGTTTAAAATTGAGTTCAAACCAGAATTAGCTCATGGGGAGGTAACAAACATCCATTGTTTGATATACAGGGTTAACTTGGTTAAAGATTTCCGTAGATCTTTTATGGTTTAATTTGTAGGCGCGGTGAATTGGGCTTTGTCAGGATGTTCTTTAACAATTAAGGCTTACTTTGTATAGATTCAGTTAAATGTTTTCTTAAAGTTAATATTGCTTTTCATTTTAACAATTAATTGTTTTTAACAATGGCTACAAATATAATCAATGGCATGGAATATTGACGTGATGAGCTGGATATATTTATTTTGAAGAAAAAAAAATTAAGATCTCTCATACGGAATCTTATTTCGACATATTACCTATATCAAGTATAATAACAATCTTAGACTCGAAAAAATAACAAATTATCTTTTGGCGACCCATTTGGTGTAGCGGTTGAGAGGTCGGCTGCAACACCAAGGGTTCCGGGCTCGATCCCCAGGCAGTACAAACATTTGTGTGCATGAACATGTTTGTTTGTAATGGTCTGGGTGTTTTCAATGTATAATATGTATGTATTTACAAAAAAATGTATATAAGTATGTTTATCCGTTGTTTAGTGCCCATAATACAGGCTTCACGATTAACTTGGGGCTAGATGGCGCTGTGTGAATGTCAGTAAGTTGTAAGTTTACCTGACAATTATTAGCCTTTAATACCTGATAATTAATACCAAGTGATCCTTAGCTGCTGTGAAGGTAAGAAGCTGTGAAGGCCACCTGTGACCAACAGCGGTAAGTGATACCGAAAAAAAACCTAGTGATCCTGAATTGAGATAGCATTTTTCGTTTTGTTATAACATTATGTTCAGTCACGGTTTCTTATAATTACACTTCTATGACACCAAGCCATTTATTCATTACATTTCACGGGTTTTCCAAATATGAATTATTTATTATAATAAATATCCACAGACATTCACACAGCGCCATTTAGCCCCAAGTTAAGCGTGAAGCCTGTATAATGGGTACTAAATTAAGGATAAACATACTTATATATATATATATATTATATTCTGTAAATACATACATATTATACATAGAAAACACCCAGACCATTACAAACAGACATGTTCATGCACACAAATGTTTGTACTGCCCGGGTATCGAACCCGGAACTTTTGTTGATGCAGCCGACGTCTCAACCGCTACACCAAATAGGTCAAATATAATAAAAAGAAACAACGACTGTAAAATATATTTCATTTAACTACCTACACATGCGATTAGTCTAATCTAGTTCTAAACGACCAAGTGATTGTGAAATATGTTCCGCCCCTATATCCTTCCATTTAAAATACCTCATAAAACAGGTAGCTAAGCGAGTACAGATACACATTAACCACTAAAAGACCCCAAGGTTCTTAAACATAGTGCTGACTCAGACCCCATTTCGCATAGCCATTAAAGAGGGCATAAAATAAATATTCCCCTCCAAAGAGGTTATTTCAGAGGCTTGGTCGAGCTAATTTTGCTGTTATGCAAAATACTGAATTCTCAAGATACCAAGAATTTCAGTGCTAAAGGAAAAATAACAAATGTTTGCTGTTATAGCAAACTATGAATGTAATCCCGCAATATTAAAGTAACGAAACAGCTTACTCTGCAGTAACTATCAGTAAGTATACACTTTATTTAGTATCAACTAATACTTTTATTCTCTGACATATCTACGAATCTAAATGTATGAATCAAGACTCTCTAATAATTTTTTTTTATGAAAATTGTAGGGATCCCTTAAAAACATAAATATATAAATTGAAAAAAAAAACAGCAAGTACAAACTTCTAATATACAAGTATATGTTTAAAGACTCTTCGAGAACATATTCATTTTTGTTAGATGTGAGAGCACCATCGACTCATATACTCGTTCATTTCACATCACTAATATGATACGGACCTACAATCATTGTGACGGTATACCAGCAAACATAGCTTGATCCATTATAAAAATCAGAATTCCGTTTATATGAAAAAACTAACATAAACATGTTACACGCTAAAAGCTGTCGAAGAACAACTATCCGGCTCGAAGGACCATCCAAATGTTCCCAGACTTACGAGGCATTACCCACCTTTTAATATTTATTGTTACTTCTATCGTAACCAGAGTACTAACGACCATCAGCTCCAGCAAATGACAATGAAATACAAATGCGGAATATAATATAAGCAATGATAGTAAAAATAAAGGTAGATACGCCATCCGTGCCTCAAAAAAGAACCGCCAAAGAGAATACAGTTTGCTTTTGTTTAGGTACATGTACGCTTAATAATATGTGTATGTGTGCTGTCGCTGCATTTTTACTTTTTTCGATTGTTTTGTGAGCATACCACGAATCTATACTTTTTACATCATTGGATATAAGGGAAAAGAACCTCACGCAATTCCTCACACCCGATGACTTTACTTTCCCGGTGATACATTAATTCGTCCCGGTGCGGGCGCGGTCGGCAAATGGCGCGTGAACCTCTCGATCTTCACTAAAAGCCGGGACACATGTTTTGCTGACTTGCCCCGGCTAATGGGTTTGTTCTAAGGCACGAATATTGGCCTTTGTTGCGTAAAGTATCCATCGGAGTTAAGTCAACTGTTGTTTTAGTTGTAGTTTTTCACACTGCAACTGTAGCAAATTGAGAAACCGGAAATGTACTAGGTGCATAAACGCATTTTTTTTGTGAGTTTTTTTTTTATAATTTCTACTAACTTAGGATAATTTAAGTAAATTAGTTAATATTGTTACTAACGAAAAATTAATTTTGTTACTTGAAATAAATAGGAAACTACCAGGTCCGTTCATGCACCCGAGTGTGCGTAATATGTTTGGGCCCTTTGGTTCCGGAGCAGCAGAAATCTCAGCGAGATCAGTACGGCCATCAAGCCAATGGAGCAGACAAGTTCAGAAGTAGAGATCCCGGCCCAACGAACCGACGGCCTGTGGAATATGATGGAGGCTGGTCAATAAAAGCAGAGGACCGAGATGTTTAGTACCAAATGCCAGTTGACTAAAATAGGTTGAAATGAAAGAGAGCACTGCAAAAAAATAAAATGATCGGTTTTTTTTATACTATAACAGGCAAACGAGCAAACGGCTCATCTGATGGTAAATGTCACCGCCGCACATGTACATTTGCAATACCAGAGGGCACTGAAATGCGTTGCCGGCCTTTCAGCAGGGAATACGCTCTTGTTTTGAAGGTCGCCGGGTCGTATCGCTCAGGAAATATCTCCGGCAGTAACTGATTCCACAATTTCGTCGTTCGTGGCAAGAAATTACGACAGAAACGCACTGTCGAGGATTTCCATTCATCTAGGTGGTGAGGATGAAATTTTGAGAAATTTTGAGAAAATGTTTAAACAGTCAAGTTGTTATTCAAGAAATTTAAAAGACGGCAATGCTACCCGTAATTAAGTCTTGCAAATACAGAACTATATCTAAATATTTAGTACAGCACTGTTACAAATACACGATAAACCCGTCAAAAATCCCCAAAGCAGCTATTGTGCATTTAGCACCCGCGCTGGGCTCGCGGATTCCGGCATCATCCGGATTAATCCGGTATTGCCCCGGAATAAACTGGTTTCGGCTGAAACCGTTGGCAAGTGCGGGCCATTTAGTTGGCGTTTTTTTTCTCGCTCGCCACTGATAGCTTTTGATATATTGAGTACAAACCCATTGGATGTATGTGAACGAAAAAGGTTTAACCGTTGAGTGCTTGTAGTGCATTCCTAAAGTACATAATTTATTATTTATGAGTTGGTTTCGTATATAAACATGGTTGATTTCATCATCATCAGCTCATTAAACATCCCCGCCGAGGGGCACGAGCTTACTAGTAAAGGTGTTTAGGCCTTAGTCGTCCACGCGGGGCCAGTGCGGATTGGCCGACTTCACTCACAACCTTTGAATCTCTTGGCATGCGTAAGAGCGTCAGATAACGTACATATAATTTAAAAATCACATTGGTGATTTATTTTATGTATATAAGCTTGCAATGAAGCAGATAGTCGACTACACTAGCAAATGAAAACTATCGTCCTGAACCTGTTATATATTATGTAAGATAATTACATAATACAGAATCTGCAAACTGAAGAACAAAAACAATATCATACCCTTCCTATTCAACCTATCGCAGTCCACTGCTGGACATAGGCCTCCCCCTATTTTGCGCCAGATATCCCTGTCCTCCGCTTTTCTCATCCAGCTTTCACCAGCGACCTTTCGCACGTCATCGGTAAATCGGGCCGGAGGGTGTCCTACGCTACACTTGCCAAGGCGCGGTCTCCACTCGTCCGCTTTAACGGACATCGGTTCTGCGACATACGTGACCAGCACACTGCCACTTTAACTTGTTGATCCTATCATACCTTGCTTACTTCAAAAACTCGGATTTTCCGGTTGCTGGTTTTAAAATATTTAATCCAAATTCCACAACACTTATTAAAATATTCATTCGGTTTTTCCCTATTGAATTTCCACACAATATTAATACCAACATTAATTAATCTTTGAACTTGGCTTGGCACACTTCCACGTGACGGAGATAGCTTTAGGTGTCTGTCGAGATTACACCACGCTATGTCTACGGTAAATTGGGTGAGGCAGACTCTGTGGTGATTGATATCCCCGGAAATACATGGGGAAAAACTGTGATATAGGAAGTGACGTAATACGGGCCGAAGAATTGGGGTGAATTGAGGTAGATGTGGACGTCAGTGGTTAATCAGTCTTGTTGACAGCCGATGTCAGTGAACAGGATTAAGGAGTTTATCGGACCGGACAAATGGTACTGCGAATGGTTTGTATGTATCTAAGTTTTGAGATTTTCAATACTAAGGTATTCTAGTACGAGACTTAACGTTCATTTTTACTTAAATTTAGTTTGAAAGGAATGTATAGAGCCTAATCCTTTCCCAAAGATATGTCTAGAATATGGGCCTTAGAAGAAGCTTACAGTTATTACCCTTATCGTACGATAAATATCATCTTTTATTTTATTTTCGGTACGGGATTTATATTTTGAGAAATAATTAATCTAAAAGAATCAAGTTAAAATTGAAAAGAAAAAATAAATAAACAACAAAAAATTAAATGTCGAACCTACCTATTATTTTTTTTAAACTTCGTACACAGACAGATTACTGTCATACAGACATAGATACATAAATAGATTTTTAGTAAATCTAGACAGCAATCTATAAATAATGTACACATCATGATACACTGAAATCTTCTGAAGCAGACAGAGTTACATACACATAAATTAATAAAAATAATAAAAACAAGGTAATACAACTTAGTCAATAACATTTTCATATTATTAGACTATTTGAGTCGCAATTCTTTATTCAAACGAAATACTAAGTAAATATTATAAGATTATATCAAGTCACTTTGAGTAGGTAAGATTTAAGTCAAGCAAACCGCGACCGGCATCTGTCCTCTAATGAAGCCAGACGTCGTGTGGGGATTTGTGGTTGACAAGGGTTATGTTGCACCTGTGACTGGATACAACTCTACAAATACTAAAGTTCATATATAGGTATACTACCTCCGTGGCGTAGCGGTCTAAGCGATTAGTTTAGATTTCTGTGAGTTACAGGAGTCATGGTTTCGGATCCCACGGGTAGGACCGAAACCATGACTCAGTATAAGTCAAACCAAGTGAGAGCGATTTTTCTTAGTTTGTTAGGAGACTTCGGTCTAGTTCAAGTTTCTCTCGAAATTAAATTCGGGGAAACTAAAAAACCTTTTAATTTAATAAAATAATAATTTGAAATGAAATTTTATTTATGTTAAAATTCCATTCACTTAACTATGGATAATAATATCAACTTGAGTAGTTGTATTAAAGCAATGATTTCTTTATGTTATAAGTGTACAGGACGGTCTGGACGCTCACCTGATGGTAAGTGATACGCCAGACCATGACAGAGCGGCATTAAAGGAGACCAACAACTGATAGACAGTTATTAACCTCCATCAATGCCGCACTGCGCCCGTCACCCGAGACAACAGATTTTAGGTCTCTTATACCCGGTAATTTCACTAGCTACAGTGCCCTCATCCCGAAACACAAAAGTGCATAACACTCCTGTTTCACGGGATGATATCTGGCACTGCGGTGGTACCTACCTAGATGACTCAGTATCGAGTCTACCACCTAGTAAAATAATGATTAAAACAAAGTATATTAGAATAAAAAACGGTGTTTTCATTTTAAAAAAAGTTGTAACTAATAAATAATAATATTCAAAATTAGTAGTAATTAACTTTAAGAATACCGCTGTTACAGAAAATATTTGAAATCAACAACTAGCAATCAAAAATAATAGGTACTTACGATTGAACAAACTCAAAACTCAAACTCAAAAATGTTTTATTCAAATAAATCATTACATGACACTTTTGAATCGTCAAGAAGTTATTTTAAATGAACTGGGATTAGACCGACACTTCATGCTGCATCACTTCATCATCATCATCCTCAGCTCATTAAACACTCATATCGAGCGGCACGAGCCTACCCGTAAAGGATATATAGGCCTTAGTCGTCCATGCGGGCTCAGTGCAGATTGGGCGACGTCACGTTTGAATATTTTCGAAGGCGTGCTCAGGTTTCCTTACGATCTTTTTCTTCACTGTAAGAGCGTCGGATAACGTATATATACATTCGATATTTTAAAACATATTGTGCGTAGCGGGGCTTAGTTAGTTAACTAAGCCCCGCCACGCAATGCCTATTAGCTTTGCCCGCCAATGACGCCTTAAAGCGCCAGACACAATATGTTTTCAATTGTATTTGGATTCCAGGCGTTCAATTGGTTAAACTTACTCCCTCCAGATCGGAAGGCAATAGTCTACACCAATGAGACCCCTACGCTCTTACGCATCACTTGATTATTTCATCATCATCATCATCAGCTCATTAAACGTCCCCACCGAGGGGCACGAGCCTACCTGTATAGGGTGATTAGGCCTTAGTCGTTCACGCAGGCCCAGTGCGGATTGGACGACTTCATACACAACCTTCGAATCTCTTCGCAGGCGGGCATGAAGGTTTCCTCACGATGTTTTCCTTCACCGTAAGAGCGTCGGATCACGTACATATATTTTCGAAAATTCGAAAATACATTGGTACATGTCGGGATTTGAACCTCAGCCCTCCCGGTAGGAAGGCGACAGTCCACACCACTGAGCCACCGACGCTCTCTTGATTATTTGAAATGAAATATTTATCCGTGCTTCGGAGGCCTTAAGCCGCCCCGGCTGCGGATCTTAGAATAGTTATTATTAAAAACCACCAATCCGGATCAGGCTCTCGTGTTGAGTTACAGTTCTCCTCATCGGTACTCTGTGCGGACAGGCCTTTCAAAGTGGCTATTATAGGCTGATCATGATGATGATAGAATTTAAAGTATCAAACTTGAAACCCATTAGTATCGAAAAGGTGCTAGATATTAATGATTCTAGTTTGTCATGGTATTCAAGCGTATGTACATATCATCATCATCAGCCTATAACGACCCACTGAAGGGCACAGCTATGGGGAGAGGCTGGCCACACTATTTAATGATATAACTTACTCAAGTGTTGCCCGAGAAAATTTAACAAGCCGTTCTAAAATAATTAATAATTTTTAAAATTTCCTAATTATACCAACTGATATAAAAAAAAATTAATCTTAAACAATTCAAAATGAAACTCAAAATATGGCTTATTCAAAATTGATTCTATAGCGTTAATGAATTTTTTTACCACAAATGATGCTTGTATTGTTTTATTGTTATATGTGTTTTGTTTTAAGGATGGATTTTGAAATTATTTAACATGAACACAGTTTAACTATTTCTATTATTGAATTTTTTAATCTTAATATTATTATTTTAACATGAATTTGACATTATATGTACATAAATGATCTATCTGACATTAAAGGAAAATTATTTCAATATAATTATTGTTATGTATTTGCATGCCCCGTTGGGTGAATGTGTCTTGGAAATGTATAAAAATAACTGTCATCTGTTTAACCACATTCTCGCAAAATAAAATTTCTATTTCTATTTCTATACCTTAGTTCAAAACTATCAAAGTATTGTGTTTAGTATGTGAAATGAAATGAAAATATACTTATTCAATTCAGATCCATAGAGAATACTTATGAATGGCAAATTTGATCCTACCACGGGTTCGGACTGTTGTTGTTAACTAAGAAGAATCCAGCAAGAAACTCAGTTTTATTTTTATTTTTTTTAATTAAAAAAAAATAATATAATGTTTTATATACACCATTCTACTTTATTTTACTCGAAATGAAAATAACCACGATTCTTTTAGAAATGGACACGGTATATTTATTTTATCTGTTAAATTTTCATACTATTCCCCGTGCACGCACTGGTGAGGTGGATGATTATTCGTCGCGGACGTGATTCGCCCACGTTCCCCAACGGTTTATATCGGAATACAGTAGCCGGGATTGTACCCAATTTATCCAACACAGCCTAATTTTTGTTCTATGCTATTATCAATAAGGATCATGTACGATTGACTACATAAACAAAATTTTAAAAGACTAAATATATGCAGAAAGATTATTTATCACTCAAAAGTAACAATAAGTACGAGTAAATAAATAATTATTTGTAAATATGCACGGATGAAAAGCATCAATATAATTCAAAATTCAATAATTAAAAATATTAACAATAAAATGTAATTCATAATAATCTTAACTGAATAACAATAATTTATTAAAATCTATTGAATTCATTAAAAGTTTAATTCATCATCATCATCATTACAGCCTAATTATGTCCACTGCTGAACGAAGGCCTCCCCTAATGATTTCCACGCGGACCGATCCCTTGCAGTTGACATCCATCTGCCACCCGCCACCTTAACCAGATCATCCGTCCATCTGGTTAGGGGTCGGCCTACGCTTCGCTTTCCGTTACGTGGACGCCACTCGAGAACCTTTCCGCCCCATCGGCCATCGGTTCTACGCACTATGTGCCCTGCCCACTGCCACTTCAACTTGCTAATCCTCTGGGCTATGTCGGTCACCCTAGTTCTCCTACGGATATCATCGTTTCGGATTTTCTCGCGTAGGGAGACACCTAACATAGCCCTCTCCATAGCACGCTGAGCAACCTTGAGTCTATTCAAGAGGCCCTTGGTGAGCGACCACGTTTCGCTTCCGTATGTCATAACTGGCAACACACACTGGTCAAAAACCTTCGTCTTGAGACACTGAGGTATTTTGGACGAAAAGATCTGCCTTAACTTCCCAAACGCTGCCATCCTAATTGAATTCGACGAGAAACCTCTTCTCGAAGTTGGACCTACCATTTGGACTACCTGTCCCAGGTACACATTCATAAATATGTTTAATATAAAAAATGATAAAGTTTAATTACAATCGCAAAACTACCTAGTATAAATATGATACATATATGTATTAAAATTAATTATATTTATATTTCTGCACATAAATACATTTAATTAACATCCAAATAATGATGAATCAATAAATATTAAAATAATAACAATATAAATGTCAGGTCAGTGTAGGCCTTGATAATATTAAGGCCATAATTATATTATAATTGTTTGAATAATATGAGCCCAAGGTGACTCCTCGTCCCTCCTACTTGCCGTGCCCTACAGGGTCCATAAATGTACTTACCTATATTGTTTTAACATCTATGTTACTTACAGAGTGCAATAAAGATATGAATATGGACATACACACAGCGCCATCTAGCCCCAAACTAAGCATTAGCCTGTAATATGGATATTAAACAACGGATAAACATACTCATATACTTTTTTTGTAAATCCATACATATTATACATAGAATACACCCAGACCATTACAAACAGTCATGCTCATCCAAATAATGAAACGGGCATCACAAAAATGTTTGTGATGCCCGGGTATCGAACCCGGAACCCTTGGTGTAGTAACCGACATCTCGACCACCCTTTAATATTAAACCCAATCAGTGGGCAATAAAAGTGGTTATCACTACAAAGGAACTGTTCGAGGAAACCTGAGGATAAAGAATACGAAAATGTAAGATAGTGGGCCAGAAAAGTATTTAATGATCTGCATAGGCAAAATTATATTCGTAAATAGACTACTGGATTTGTTAACCTTAAATTTAATTCTACGGATACAGGCTTCTACAATACTGACTGCTGCTTAGCAAGATACTTCCAACAACCCGATAAAAAAAACAAGATTTCTGGTGCAAATTAGGGATCCTGGTTTTAATTTTCAGTAGGAAAAATATTCCATGATCTTCTTCTTCTTATCGAGTCGATATGGATTTACAAGTTAAATATGGCGACCAATATTGGGCCACTTTAATCGCCCTTTCATTTGCCATTCAGAGTTCCCGGAAACCGCACGGAGATGGACAGTTCGGGCAAGACAGGAGGTGTTCCATCTGATATTTTATGATAATACCCCTAAATCTAAAGCCAGTCATCATGCCTATCGTCATGATGACTGGGTCCTGGAATCGTAAGAATTATATAATACTTACTCATATGAGTTAAAAATAACAAGGTGCCAACTCTCAGCTCGATATTATTCTGTCATACCCTTTACAGCATAAACTCGATAACTCATATTTTATAGAGATTTTATAAGTCTTGAAAGTTAGGTTGGCAAGTCCATTTTTACAGCACATAAATTGATAAAAATTTTAAAACCAAAGTTAAAATAACACATACAATTTATAGCAACTTATGCTAAGAAACCATAATAAATGCAACAATTAAGAGTTCAATAGTACAAAGTTCATAAGCTGTGCGTACTAAAAACAAAAGCGTGACGTCATAGTTTTGAGGCCATTTGTAAGAAGCGTTTTTGAGAAAGCCCATTAATATGCTACTGCTGAATTTTATAATTTAACATTGTAATACCTCTGTGACTTTTCATGTCAACGGAGTCATTATTTTACCGATGTTTCCAATCAAGAGGTCCATCGAAACAATAGCAGAATTTTCATCATCCCTATATCATGACTTGATTTTATATTTACTATAATTGGTATTCCATTGTCGTTTAAAACATTCATTGTGCAATTGTTTTGTATTCAGTTGTCTTACGGTCATATAACAAATTCAATAGTTGAACTGCTCAGCAAATTTACATCGTCTAGACGTATACTGTGAATGGTAATAACTGAAAGCCTTTATGAATATATTCTGTTGGATTTCCACAGAATCTGTTTGTTCGGCCTTAGGTGATGTACATAAGGTATTGAATTTACTGGTAATGTTATTTAAATGCTAAAACAATGTGTAAATAAGACGGAGGCGAGCGTTCCATCCTTACGTGGTAGACATTCCACGCATCCGCACAGCCCGCTTTGGTGCTTCGTTCTTAATTCGCCCTGCAAAGGAACTCTTTGCCCCCGTATGTGTTCCCCGATCATTACAACCAGGCCGTCTTCAAGGCAAGAGTAAATAGGCTGTTCTAGGCAGGCATGATCCATCCTCGGCCGCATCATCACCTACCATCAGGTGAGATGGCGGTCAAATGTCTGCCTAAAGAGGATAAAAAAAAGCCTATACAACCACGTACGAGTACGTGGTTGTATAGGCCTTGGTCGTCCACGCGGGCCCAGTGCGGATTGAACGACTTAACGCACAACCTTTGAATCTCTTCGCAGGCGTGCGCAGGTTTCCTCACGATGTTTTTCTTCACCGTAAGAGCGTTGGATAAAGTACATATAATTTCAGAAATTCGAAATCACATTCTTCTTCATAACGTAAGAACAACATACGTAAGAATATATTCCACAATAAATGGAACGGACAGGTTCAAATCCCGCCATGTACCAATATCTTTTCGAATTTTCGACATTATATGTTCGTTTATCCGACGCTCTTACGGTGAAGGAAAACATTGCGTACGTCTGAGAAGAATTCTTTATGAAGAAGAATGTGATTTCGAATTTCTGATATTATATGTACATTATCCAACGCTCTTACGGTGAAGAAAAACATCGTGAGGAAACCTGCGCACGCCTGCGAAGAGATTCAAAGGTTGTGCGTGAAGTCAGCGATTCCGCACTTGGCCCGCGTGGACGACAAAGGCCTTTACACCCTATACGGGTAGTTTCAGGCCCCTCGGTGGAGACGTTTAAATGACCTGATGATGAAGAATATATTTGATATAGAATACAAATAGCGACTCCCATTTTTAAATTACCTTTTTTTGATGAATGCGAATTTTTTCACCGAAACTGGGGTAAACAATTTCCCAGCATTAAGGGCCAAAAAACTTGATATGCAAAGAAAGGCTGTTGGGAAGAGTGAAAAAATAATGAGACCGGTTCGAATTAGCCCGAAACTTGGCCGTCAAAGGGCAATGATTAGCCCTTTGTCCCAAGTTGGTTGCTTTCATCCCTTTTAAACCAGTAATAAAGTTTGTCCGTTATGATTTGCTTTTTCATTCCGCAGGCTTGATTTCAATATGCAGGTTTTTTGGCGTTTTTGACATAATTGTACAAAGGCCACGACGCGGCACATCTCTTTCTTATTATTGTAATAGCGACCCGCCCATGCTTCGCACGGTTGCAATGGTGATATTCGTAATAGGCACGCTCCTGCCTGCTCGATCGGCCGGTACCGCTGCAAACGCTACGTACCGCATATTTTAAATAACTTCGAAAATATTCATTAAAATCATATGCTGTAAAGGGCCATATATTAAATAGAAAATGTATTTAAGGTTTTTATTGGATAAGGATTAATGCTGTATTGGTCAAATCGCTTCGAAAATTGGCCATCCCTGGGCAGTACAAATATTTGCATAAACATATCTATTGGTCTGGGTGGTTTCTATGTATGATATGTATTTACAAAAAAAGTAAACAAGTAGGTTAAGCTGTTGTTCAGTATCCATATAACATGCTAATGCTTAGTTTGGGACTAGATGGTGTGAATGTCAGTGGATATTATTTCTGTAGGTTATCTTTTGTCTTTACGCCTTTTTGCATAGACCATGACCTCATTTCATTCAATAAATGTCGTGTGAGGCAACAAAGGAAGTTATTATTGTGCAGTATTTTCAACTACAAAGATTCAGTAATGATAATTTTATAATTGATGATACATTGAAAAATAAAATAATTTATGGTTCTCTCGTATTTATGGATCGCAAACACTTGAACGATAAAGCTTATTATAATTTCGATTACATCCAAAGTTCCAAAGTATGATCCATCACGTTGTCTGCTACACAGAAGTTTCAATTGTTTTTATTTATCGATGTTATACCAGAATGATTGATAATTTGGCGTTTTGAGATAATAAGACACGCGTATGAGGCTTCAATTACAATTTTATTGATGAATTAAGTTATTTTGTATTATCTTCTTCATTTTATCGAGTATGTACAGTCATAACTTTTTTTAAGTTAAGAGCGTTGGTGGCTCAATGGTGTGGATTGTTGCCTTCCAATCGGATGGATGCAGAATCAAATCCCGCCACGATAATATGTACGTTAACAGTTGCTCATATAATTTCGTGGCGGTGGCGCCTGTGAAGAGATTCAAAGGCTGTGCGTGAAGTCGGTCAATCCGCACTGGGCCCGCATGGACGACTAATGCGTATACCCCGTGTAAGGGGTATACGCTTTACGGTGGGTAGGCTTGTGCCCCTCGGTAGGGAAGTTTAATGAGCTGGTGATGAGAATATTGTTTGTTGATACCAACCCACCAGGGTTGGTACCTATCTTTTCAAGTGTGGTTTTATACCTAATGACTGCTATTTTGGTATCCGGGACCGATGAATTAGCAGAATTCCAAAGCGGGTCATCTAATAAATAGATTATTCGATCAGCAATTTCGTGAACCAACTCTGAAATATTGGAATTGGGGGCTTTCACTCGGTGACGTCGTTAATACCATCTGCGATAAACTGCATACTCAATTCGGAACAAATCTAAAACTAAGATCAAGCTTAGCAACTTAGCGCTCAAAAACAATGCAGGATAAGAATTTTAGAAGTTTTGCATCTAGTCTACAAACTAATTTTATTCAATATTCATTTACTTACTAATTTTATTCCATCTATATTACGCACTAGCAATTTATCTAAAAGTGTTAAAATTAAAATTATTTAATTAAAACACTTTTCAATAGGATTTTTACCGCATATACCTAATATTATCATAAGCATAAAATCATTATCATAAATACCATTTAATGAAAAGAGTAACTACACGAGTTTCTTGCCGGAGTCTTCTCGGTAGATAACAACACTCCGAACCGGTGGTAGATTCATTAAAATACCTTCTTATTGATGACTCAAAAGTATTATTTAATAATTTAATAAATCATTTTTGAGTTTATGTTTGACATATTGTAACACTAGTCTGACATAGAAATGTCACTAAGCCTTTCAAAAATCGTTGATTTAGTTTGGGAATTGCTAATGAAGCGTATTTATGAAGTGTCACGTGGTCCTATTGTATGGTTCGTCTATGTTATGTAAATATGTGCATAAACCAAGCAAATTGTTGTTAATGGAGTTATTTGGGAGCATCTGACAATGTAAGAGTGGATTTAGAATTTCAGAAGGATTCGCCATCTTACAGACTATGTGACGGGCTGCATAGGAGTGACGCGTGAGTAACGCTTGGCAATCATCATCATCAGCTCATTATACGTCCCCACCGAAGGGCACGAGCCTTAAAGGTGTTTAGGCCTGTTCATTTTCGTTAAACTGTTTCTTACTAATGTAACATAAATGCTTCTTTTAAGAATAATATACTAACTTCTCATTACAGATTTCTTACATTTTGTGATCACATGTTTAGAGCTGCAGTCTAATCAACAGTAACTTTTTTATTTGATAAATTAAACAACTCATTATAAACCTATAGTGCATATAACATTAGAAAAAAAGAAAGAAAAAAGCTTTATTTAATACAACGAAGACACTACATTGTACATACACATTTAAAGAAAGACAACAACAAAAAAAAGAGAAAATATAAAAGTGAACAGAAAAGTTAAACAATGAATAAATATTTACATAGAGGTTAGGAAAAAATAAATAAACATCAAATAAACAGACCCCAAGTCAAATATCAGATCAGAATAATAACAAAAGACAAGAACCCTACATTATCGTTAAAAGGGTCTCGACAATTTGTTTAGGCTAGCACTTGTTTAGGACACCCGAGATGGCCTAAGGGCTGGAAAAGGATCGAGTATTCCGTTGAAATATGCCCTGAGCACGCATTGCCGTTGGCGTGGGTTGTGTTTGTTTTAAAAATAAGTACACTTGATAGGATATTAGTCTTTATTAAATGTAGTTATTTTAGGGTTCAAGGATTCAATTCACTTCAAATATTTCAAAGGATCACTATCATTATTAGCGATCAAATGAGCGTCGATGGCTCAATGGTGTAGGCCCTCCTACCAGGAGGGCTGAGGTTCAAATCCCGTCACGTACCAATGTGTTTTCGAAATTTCGAAATTATATGTACGTTATCTGACGCTCTTACGGTGAGGGAAAACATCGTGAGGAAACCTGCGTACGACTGCGAAGATATACAAAGGTTTTGCGTGAAGTCGTCCAACCCACACTGGGCCCGCGTGGATGACTAAGGCCTAAACACCCTTTACGGGGAAGGTTTAATGAGCTAATGATGATGATCATTATTATCATCTTACGACAAAACTGTGGAATGAACTTCCTCTGGATACATTTCCGGAGCGATACGACCTGAGTCCTTTCAAAATTAAAAAAAGAGCGTTTACACTTTTAAAGGGCCGGCAACGCATTTCTGAGACCTGAGGTCTTGCAAATATTCATGGGTGTCACTTACCATCTGGTGAATCTTGTGCTCGTTTGGCTCCTGGTCAATAAAAAAATTGAGATAGATGTATTTATTAAGATCACAGATTTCCCAATACAGGAGATGGGGCAAGCCGCGTTTAAAGTGCGACAAATGTAAGCTCAACGAGCAAACACTGGCTGCCAGTTTACGCTCTGTTAAACGAGTCAAGACGCACGAATATTAGAAGAAATTACCGTTTTTTTTCCAAAATGCCATCCTGTGCAATTGTAACATGCCATCATCGCAATGAATCAGTAAATTTACCAAGAAATATAATAACTTTTCACAGGTAAAAAACCGAAAAGAAATTGCGACACTGGGACTACCTATAAACTTGGCGGCTTGTCCAGTCTAATTGTATATTCGGATGTCTGTGATTAAGATTGATTTTTCTAACAGATGAGTCTTTATGACCCAATGAAGGGTACAAATTAAATATAAATAAATATCCACTAATGTCCAGTGTACACAGCGTGATTACAAGACTTTTTAAATATAATAAAGTTAGAATCATCCTCAAAATCCAGAGTACTAACAAACTTAAATTTAAAACTTTTCTAGTATAGTACAATGTAATTTTGAGTATCGACAGTTGGTGTATTTTACAAAGCCGATACTATCGATAGTTATGTCCATATTGAGCTAAGGTACTATCGATAGTGAAACAGTGTATCAATACTGTTGCGCTTAGCTATCGATAGTGTCGATACTATAGATACGCCCATAGATACTATTGCTTTTGCCCAACTATCGATACGATAGTAATCGACTATTGCTATAGGAAAACAATCAGTAATAATTCGTAATCCTTCGCATCCGCCAAATTAGGATTGAATGAATTGCGTAAATCATTCATTACATCAACACTAATTATAAAAATCCGATGACGTCACGATTCAGGGTTCTAGTTATGCTCTTATATTAGCTTTATAATTAGATTGAAAATAATAAACCTATTGAAAAGTAAAAAAAAGTGTCGCATGTCGTTGTCTCTAGTCTGTGAAATGGTACCCATTAGAATTGCAAGGTTATGTAGCCATAACCTTGCAATACTTAAATGTTACTCGAGAAAGGCACCTACTCGACTCGATATTTAAAAATAGAAAGAAGAAAGAAAAAAAGGAATATTAAATAATTTTATGTGTGGATGTGACTATGCACATTTTAATAGTAGTTTAAATTTTAAAAGATATCTTACGACCCTTTTAATTGGTGTTATTATAATGACCTATAAGTAGGTGTATAAAACTGAGGTTCAAATCCTGACAAGAACCAATGTGGTTTCAAATTTTCAAAATTATATGTACGTTATCCGTCATTTTTACGGTGAAGGAAAACATCGTGAGGAAACCTGCGCACGCCTGCGATGAGATTCAACGCAGGTGCGAGTCAAGGTTGCGTGTGTAGTCGTCAAACTCGCACTGGGCCGCGTGGACAACTAAGGTCTAATCATCCTATGCGGGTAGGCTCGTGCCCCTCGATGGGGACGTTTACTGAGCTAATGATGATGGGGTACAAAAAGAAAATTATGTGCAAAACGAAATATATGTATCCAAAGCCAACATATTTGAATTAAGAACACAGAAGAGAAACGTGCGGATTTTTAAAAGTAAATCCTTCTGGCCAGTGTTCGTGCGAGACAATGTCGTAATTAAAGTTTTTAGTATAATTAAACCTACTTTGTTGTTTGGATGTAGAGAGCAATGTTTCAGAATGGAAATGTACGTTTGTTTTTTTTTTAAATAACTGTGTTGTTGAGGATGCATAGAAAATCTACTGACATTCTTAATGAAATGAGATAAAAATGTACTAGACGAGTACGATTATAAGGTCAAATGCATGTTAACCTCCATGCATCCTTATTTTCTCACTACTTATGTTTATTGCAATGTTTATTTGCACTTGTTATGACGACCCATTTGGTGTTGCGGTTGAGACCTCGACTGCAACATCAAGGGTTCCGGGTTTTATCCCCGGGCAGTACAAACATTTGTGTGCATGACATGTCTATTTGGAATGGTCTGGGTGTTTTCTTTGTATAATATGTATTACAAAAAAAATGTATATAAGTATGTTTATCCGTTGTTTAGTACCCATAATACAGGCTTCACGCTTAACTTGGGGCTAGATGGCGCTGTGTGAATGTCAGTGAATATTTATTTATTTTTATTTTATTAGTACAAGACCAAGGTGTTTGGACCTGGGTACCCATTATTAAATCCTTTTGAAACGTTCATTAAAAGGAATTTAGTCGAGATAGTAAATAACTAAAAGCAAAGAACGGTGAACTCCTTAAACGCCAATTTAAATTGCTTTGATTAAATAACTTGGGCCCTCAATCTAGACGTGAACACAAAGTTGTATAGCCAAAATATCAGTGTTTAACAATATCTAAGTTCATAATTTTTATATAGGAAATCAATATAATGCCGGTGTCAAAGTTTTACCAGCGTACGACTCGATGCCGAACTTAGGTCCATCCATACCACCTGAAAAATTTCGCTTTCAAAACCGTTCGTTTCCAGCAATCGCTTCTTCCCCGTGCGTGCAAAATAATGGAACGACTTCCCGCTATGGTGTTCCCTAATAACTACGACATGTCCTTCTTTAAACGAGGTTTAAAGAGAGCCCTTTCCTCTTGATAGGCAGCGGTATGGCTTTGCCCTCGGCATTGCAATTGCCATGAGCGGCGGGTACAGTTTTCCATCAGATGGGCCGCTTGCTCATCTGCCTAAATAGGTATCTGTTTTCGATATTTTGAATGCTAAAATTAGCATTAAAAATATCGAACTTAGTTTATATTTTTCTTAAATATAAAGTGAATAGCCCCAATTCAAATGGACACTCGTTTCAGATTTACATTGCTTTCACAGCTTTACCAGGAATCAGAAAGCAGATCTAAGAAGAGCTATCTTAGCCGTAAAACTTGGCCCTCACAATCTCAACTCGTCTTAACCCGGCAATGATACAAATCTCCCCTTCCCACCATAACTCCCCGTTGCTTTTTTTCGCGAAAACTCCGCAAAACTACGTCCCGCGAACGATATTAAAAATTCCATCCGTGACAAGCTAAGGCGCAACTTCGCGTCATGCCTTTTGAGGCAATGCGACGATTTTGCACACTTTTGTGGGATTTTCACAAATATTTCATTTTGTTCATAATATTTCATAAAATAATTTCTTTATTTATGTCATGAAGCAAACGAAACGACAGCTTTAATTACCTAATGGTTAATTTTTAATGATGTAGAGGACTATAGCCCCACAGCTCTACATAAAATCAAATTGCTTTCCCCTTATTTCGCTATTTTGTAAATTATTATTAACCTTAATTTAGTGATACTACATATTATTGTACTAATATGACTGTTATCAATATATCTATCTATTCAACCTATCGCAGTCCACTGCTGGACATAGGTCTCCCCCATTTTGCGCCTGATATCCCGGTCCTCCGCTTTTCTCATCCAGCCTCCAGCAGCGACCTTTCGCAAGTGGTCGGTACATCGGGTCGGAAGGCGTTTTACGCTACGGTTGCCGAGACGCAGTCTCCACTCCAGAACTCTGTCTCTGTTATCAATTACCAAGCATAAACTTCTGATCAGCAATCCACGAGTAGGTCCAATTAAGTATATATTGTGATCTGAATACAGCTCTATTTAGTTCCAAAACAGTTTGAGACTACACGCGCCACGTTAATACACAATAACAACATTCCCTTTTTGTTAGCACACAATTTCGCCAATAGGAGGATAATCTTTTCGGCGGGATACCGCGTAGGACGTTAATAATGCGGGCGGTTGGTACCCGCCGTTTTCCGGGGTGTAAGAGATCCTGCGGTGCGGGCTGGGGCTAGTTGAAGAGCGGCGAGCTTGAAACAAATTTTACGCGGATTGACTTCACGTTCAACATTTGAATACCTTCGCAGGCGTGTTTCCTCACGATTTTCTTTCACCGTAAGAGCGTCGGATAACGTACATATAATTTCGGAAATTCGAAAACACATTGGTACGTGGCGGGATTTGAACCTGCGCCCTCCCGATCGATCCTCGCGAAACGATACGTCTACATTTACTATTTATCTTCAACCCATCACAGTTCACTCCTGGACGTAGGTCTCACACATCATATGTCAGCCCTCTGCTTTTCTCATCCAGTCTATCAGCGACTTTTCGCAAGTCGTCTGTTCATCCTACGCTACGCTTGCCAATATATATGTCAGGTTTATTTTGCCCAGTATTTTATATTATAACATGATTGTCAGTAGTTGACTTCAATATAAAAACGCTCTTGTACAAGCCACTGACTAATAAAAGTAACGTGCAGTACAAGCCTTTAAGTGCTATAAGATATATCAGTTGTTTTGGGCACAATGTACTGGCAAACAGGAAGTCAAGATATAGCAGATAAAATTGATACAAAAATCCCAGATAATACGAATGGAATTGAAAATCCCAGATGTCACGAATAGAATAGATTTTGATAGGTCATACATTGAGCTAGAACAATTTCTAAAAATATTATTTGGCAGATAATACCTAATAAAGCTTAGCAAAATAAAAACCTGCTAAGTGTATAATTTTTTTGTAACAGTTTGAGTGTTAACAATTATTTTTATATTTTATTATCTGTGCATTATGAAAACTAAATTTTAATAAAAAGTTTAAATTTTAAAAACATATTAATTTTTTATTTGCTCACGATTTGTCAAAATTTTAAGAACGAGTACCTACTAGAATATTTATATCTTTATATGGGGTCTTATAATCACTTATTTTCCGCGAAACTTTATACTATTAATATAAAAAATAAATTTAGCGTACCAGCTTATTGCTAAGAAATAATGCACTTGCTACAAATAAATACGTTAATTACCACACTATTTTTCAATTGTTTTGAAACCGTTAATATTTAATTAGTATTCGGTAAATTTAAAAAAGCTTCTGCCAAACCAATCTATTGCCAAACGTTGCTTCCCAAAGCCTTCATTTATAAACACAGTTAGTATGCAAATGACTCGAAAATACACCTAGCCCTCAAAAGCGCATCGCACCATCTTAGCCACAATATAACCGTCTTTCATAAAATTTGACAACCCTGCATTGCACCTGATAAAACTTGACATTCCAAATTGAACTCTATTCACCTAGAATTAATGCCATACGACGTCATATTCGAGTAGCGAAACGAAAATGAGAGTTGGTTCTTTATATGAATTCCAAATTTTCCTTTACAGTCCAATCGCGATCTGTTCTTCAAGTTTGAACCCTATTTGAAATGTGTTAGGATGGAAAAGGTTTTGTAGAGTCGAAAAGTAGTTGGGTACAAGGGTCCTGTTGCAGTGTGAATGAGAATTAAACGCCTATTCAGGAGCCAGGGTTGTCCCATGCATTGTTGATGTAAATAGCCTTAGTAACGAAATATACAGTGGAAGTCTGGGTGGGTCGCCGCTGCTTTTGTGTCTCAAATGGGGACAGAGTAGAGAGATGTGTCACAATATTGCCAGTTTAAAGGAGTCACTGAATAAGAGAGTAAAATGTTATATACCTGTTTCGTTTCATTTACTTTTGTTCGGTCAGTAAATAATACGTTTTTTTGGGTGGGATCTAGTATCTATACATTGAATCAAAGATCTCGAGTCTTTTACAAACCTTTACTAATTCAGGAGTCAATACTTATATTTTTATATTAAGTAAAAAAATCTTAATATGTTCTCGTTAATCACACACATGAAACCAAAAACAATTTCGCGTCGTTGCACAATTGTCGCCATTATTTGTCTTTTTTTGGCTGGCATATTTCTTTGATAAAAACACGCTTCAGGTTATAACAAAATTTAGGGTAAAAATCACAACCACGAGCACATTACTATGTCATTATGACATGATAGTGACTAGAGCGTCGGTGGCTCAGTGGTGTGGACTGTCGCCTTCCTACCGGGAGGGCTGAGGTTCAAATCCCGACACGTACCAATGTATTTTCGAATTTTCGAAAATATATGTACGTTATCCGACGCTCTTACGGTGAAGGAAAACATCGTGAGGAAACCTTCATGCATGCATGCGAAGAGATTCGAAGGTTGTGTGTGAAGTCGTCCAATCCGCACTGGGCCCGCGTGGACGACTAAGGCCTAATCACCCTATACGGGTAGTCTCGTGCCCCTCGGTGGGGACGTTTAATGAGCTGATGATGATGACATGATAGTGAGCGACGTGATTATGAATGCATATTGTGCCCAATGCGATGGACAGAATTTTGCCGCGGCCACGTTTTGAAAGAGATGGTGTTAGTTTATAGTTATCTAAGTGAAGATCACTTGAGACTATTCTTTGCGTTATTCGTTAGAAGACTATCGCGGAAGAAAATAGAAATCTATTGTTTGTCAAGTCAATTATAACCAGCGAGTCCGACTTTCTTTACCTTCATAATAAAAGCCTAATCAGGCAAGGAATAGAGGTGCGATTGGCATGATAAAGAGAGTCATAAAGGGACTCAGTATATTTTTTTTTTAGTTTTTTTTAGTGTAATGTAATAACTTCACATGATAATATACACTAGGACCTTTGATTTACAAAAAAAGGTAGAGGAAAAATACGTTTAAAGAAGAGGGTAGGGGGTTGTAGGTTTCCCGAAACCTTACTTACTAAGCGTATGTATTCAATTTTCCCCCTTCGAGATTCCTAAGTTTCATATACATAAATGAAATAGCAAAGAACAAATACGCATTTCATAACGGCGCTCGTGTTAGGTATAAATGTCATACGTTTTAAGTAATTTGTCAGCCGCCAGATGGCGTCATCCATCATGTTTTTGTGGCACTGGTCTGCTATTGAATTTATCTAAACAGCTTTCGGGAGCATTAATTTGTTCTACGTTACAATTATATATTATAAAAGTTTATTATAGTCGGATATTCGATTTGATTTATTCAGCCACAAATTTCACATGTTATTAAAATATACTGCCCGTGGGTATGCTTTGGTCTGTAATTTCTAGATCTTTGGACATTCCAATTTGAACTCTATTTATCTAGAATTAATGGTAACGACGTCATATTCTAATAGTAAAAATATGAAACTTATAAATTTAAAATTTTCGTTTACTATCCAATCGCAATCTGTTGTTCAATTCTGAACCATATTTTAAGTTTAAATATAATCTTAAAGGCTTTACCATTTATTTGATCTACGTTAAACTTATCATCATGATCATGTTAGCCACATGACGTCCCAGATATACGGTCAAGTAGAAGGTCCTTTGCGTGTATGTCTCAATCTTGTTTTTTCTAGTTATAGCATTTGTGTCCCCTATAGATGTGTCCTTAGCTGATGGGTCGAAATATTGAGATTGGATAGTTATATATAATATGCGTGATATGATAATACTTAAGTATTCAGGAATAAATCTTCATTTGTTGATTACAATAATCTTTCTTAAGACAAGTTCTATAAATTGGGGCTGATAGAGCTGTAAATAGGCCTCCCCTTATTAGGGGAGGCCTTCGTTCAGCAGTGGACATAACTGGGCTGTAATGATGATGATGATGATGAGCTGTAAATGTCTACATGTAAATTGGGGAGAACAATTCTTTGGCACGAATGGGTCAGCTCACAGAAAACCGGCGTAAAACAACGTGTGGGTTGATATCGCCAAGTAAGTGAGGTAACCAGAGGCCCAAATCTCCTTCACCTTTCCATTTTCCTGTTTCGTTCTCTATTCTTTAAACTTGGGACTTGTGAGTGTCCTGAGTTGCAGCACCTGCAGTACTTCTTTACATCAGATGAAACATTTGCTTGTTTACTTTTCTTTTACTATTAATTAAGGTACAATCATCATTTCAGACACACATTCCAATGAATACAGCATCATTATATCTTAGTTCTAAAATTTTAATAGGCAGCAAGTTAATACGAGAACTTAAATCTCGCGACAGGCTTTTATTACATAAAAATTGTGACAAATGTGTTCAATTGGGTACTTGACACCACTAATCGTTGACGCACTGTTTATGAACTGTCAAAAAGGAACGTTTCCATATATTTTGTATGAGATTAGTGATATGTGACGTCATTGCTCACAATCATCAATTGACCTAATATTTATTGGTTTCAGTGTATTAAAATATAAAATATTGCAAATAAACAAAAGTGATCAATGAAACTACATATAAAATAAGGTGCGCTTTTATAAAAATAAGGTTTGGTATTTTATTGCGGATGGTGGAAAATACCGAATTTGAAATGACGTTAAAAGTTAACAGTAACAGTTATAGTTTATTTTTTTCTTTTTAGCACATTTAAATGAACGCTTTGTTTTAAAAAGTATATTTTAACCTAATTTTTTACATTTCCATTTCTTCTAGGTTTTGATATTGAGTTAAGCGTCATATTTGACTTTTCAGTACGATGTCTCGTAGTCGGCTCATAGAATATTCCAAGCATGCGTTGGATATTGTGTATGCTGTGCAGTCTCGTCTTCAAGTTACCAGTATTAAATTGTTTAACAACAGTTTACTGATAGTAACTAATAGTTTCATATATTTAATCTTTTCTATTTCTTAACCTATTATTTTTTCATGTTGGTACGAGTACATTACATACATTATTTTTTCATGTTGGTACGAGTACATTGGAGTTGACTGCCCCCGTGGACTATTGCACTCAACTTTGGACTGATATCTATATTGAAAGCTAAGGCTACGGTAATATTGTAAAAGGTTTCAGCTAAAATAAAGTAATTAATAGGTAGGGAAATTTGCAGCAGAATGCATCTTAGGTAGGTAAGGTTGGCTTAGATCCTGAAATGTTTATTCTTCGTTTTCCTGTGTGCATATGTTTTTACTTCAATTAATTTGAAATCAAGGAGACAGCCCGCGTGATGGTGAAAAATCGCGGTAATACCTTGGTGGGTAATAAAAATGCTATTATTTTTTTTCAGTTAAGAACAAAATTAATAAATAAACTATGATAGTTTTTATTTAACTTTGCTCAATTTTAAGCTTTATTTTGTAGTTAAAACAGTTTTAAATTTGAAAGCCCCGCGTTAAACTATTAAGAGGTTTTGTTTATGTTTGAGGTTTAATATTAAAATAACCTTTAGTACCTTTTATAAAAGGCCACAATTTATGAACTAATAAATTTTGCAAAATCTTTCTGAAACATATTTATTAACGTTTTGAATATGATTTTAAATCAATGACAATCAATTCGTCCCTCGTAATTTCCAATCTTAGAGGTATTTTGACTAGGCGGTGGATTCGGAGATAATCGCACTTAAAGCTAAAACTCAAAATGTCATCCTCACTATTTAGATGTATGGAAGTAAACTACAGTTCGTTTATGTAAATTTTTTGTGTCCAAAAAAGAGTGTATCCCCATTTCAGTGCTTTCTGGTATTGCAAATAAAATTTATTTTATTATTATTCTGTTCTGTTTTGTTCAAGAGCGTCGGTGGCTCAATGGTGTGGACTGTTGCCCTCCTACCGGGAGGGCTGAGGTTCACATCCCGCCACGTGCCAATGTGTTTTCGAATTTTCGAAATTATATGTACGCTATCCGACGCTCTTACGGTGAAGGAAAACATCGTGAGGAAACCTGCGCACGCCTGCGAAGAGATTTCAAGGCACTGGGCCCGCCTGAAACGACTAAGGCCTAATCACCCTATACAAGTAGGCTCATGCCCCTCGGTGAGGACGTTTAATGAGCTGATGATGATGATTATTCTGTTTTATTTGATAAAAATAATTCTTCATACTATCTAAGAAAAAAAAAGTCAAGTCTATAATAATACAAAAAATGAAAGTGAACACACTGTCTCTTGGTACAGCTACATAAGTATAAGCCCGTGACTTGACATGATGGCTTCAGGTGCCGCCCTAGTTCCGCACTTCCTTGCATTAGTGAAGCGGGTCTGTACTAAACAAACCTCTGTTTTGCATAATAACAGGGACAAGGCATACACCCTTAGGTCGATTCACATGTGCCGATACATTTTGTATAATTTTGGAACTAATTTAGTTTTGTTTAAGAGCGAGAGTCGCAAACGCAAGTCTCGATAACGAGAAAGTCTAGAATTCTACAACTGATGATTTGATTCAATTCTATCTATACTAATATATAAAGCTGAAGAGTTAGTTTGTTTGAACGCGCTAATCTCAGGAACTACTGGTTCGATTTGAAAAATTCTTTCAGTATTAGATAGCTTATTTATCGAGGAAGGCTATAGGCTATATATCATCACGCTACGAGTAATAGAAGCGGAGCAGCAATGAAGAATGTTTCAAAATCGGGGGTATTTTTTCATACTTGGAGCATCCGCTGCGTACGCTGCGTAAACGGTTAAAGTTACACAAAAGTCATGTAGAGAGTATTGTTCTGCTTTTAATGGTCTACAAAAAAGTCCGCGACAGCATATGTCTATCTTTTAAGGTCAGCTCACTATAACATATTTTTTGCTAAAAAAAATCTGAAATTGACCCCGAAACCTTCAAAGTTGGAGGAGGGGAAATCGTATGTATAGTGATAAATGCAAGTACCGTGTTATCCCGAATTTAATGCGAGCGAAGCCGCGGGCAAAAGCTAGTAAAAGAATAAAAATCAAAAACTCTAGCTTCTGTTTGTTCGTTGATTGCTCAAGTAACAAGACTTAACTAGTAGTTTCCTTAGGTATCTGATAATTTGCTTAAAAAATATAAGTAAATATTTAATGCAAAAAGGATACTCAGGTATTATATAATTGTAGTAATGGTACTAAACTGATAAACATACTATAGACATTTTTTTTGTAAATACATCCATATTATACAAAGAATGAAAGACACACCCAGACCGTTACAAATAGACATGCTCAAGCAGACAAATGTCTGTAATGCCCGGGGATCGAACCCGGAACCCTTGGTCACCTTACAATCCATCCTTACAATCCACTGCTGTATTAGGCTATCGTTGACAGGCGTTGTTTAATAGGATGCTCCACAGGCCATTGTTGTTTGTTTCATAACTAGAAAAATGTAGATTTGGGCCCTTTACATACCAACCACTTTGAATTATCCCATTCTATTATATAGTATGAAAGGGTCACTAGAAGATAGTTAGACACTACAGTTTCTAATCCTAGAAGTATAGACCTAGATCAAGTCGTGATATATAAAACTTCTTTTAGTTTTAATAACGCTGACATAGCGACTTGTTATTACAGAGGTAATTAAAACCAAAACTCTGTTTCCCGCAGTAAAAAAGTGAGATTAAAACATTAATATTATAAAGTGAGATTAAAACATTAATATTATAAAGTGAGATTAAAACATTAATATTGATGATATTGATATTAAAATATGTTTTAATATCAACATCATCAGCTCATTAAACGTCCCCACCGAGGGGCACGAGCCTACCCGTATAGGGTGATTAGGCCTTAGTCGTCCGCGAGCCCAGTGCGGATTGGACGACTTCACACACGACCTTCGAATCTCTTCGCAGGCCTGCATGAAGGTTTCCTCACGATGTTTTCCTTCACCGTAAGAGCGTCGGATAACGTACATATATTTTCGAAAATTCGAAAATACATTGGTACGTGTCGGGATTTGAACCTCAGCCCTCCCGGTAGGAAGGCGCCAGTCCACACCACTGAGCCACCGACGCTCCTCAACTACCTTTTATCAACATTATTGACAGCTATATAAGTATACTCAATTTTTGGATTTTCCTTTGATTTTTGATTTCGATATATTTGCCTATATAGAGCTAGCTAGATTCATTTTATCTGTTTATACATAATGAAACAATGAGACGAAATGTCAGGCACAATGTAC
Source organism: Leucinodes orbonalis (assembly GCA_019425675.1). Taxonomy (NCBI): domain Eukaryota; kingdom Metazoa; phylum Arthropoda; class Insecta; order Lepidoptera; family Crambidae; genus Leucinodes; species Leucinodes orbonalis. The sequence goes on from PQWD01005626.1 coordinate 192,831, forward strand.
ACAATAGTGAGGAACACAAGTTACTAAGTATTGTGAACATTTTGTCTAACTTAAGGGACTTTACACGCGTGGAACGAAAGTTCATTTATTATTTACTCCTCGTAATTACATTGCGATAATTTGAAGCTAAATTGTAGTTTGTGTAGCTTCTTAATCGCTATGTCTTATGTACGTATGTCTATGTCTTTCACGACAAAATTAATGTTCTCATTAAAACAAGTTTATTATCTGTTATTAGTCAGAATTAAAGTTGATAACGTTCCAGCACTAATAAACATATAATTTTCTTTAAATTAAATTTATCATCATCATCATCAGCTCATTAAACGTCCCCACCGAGGGGCACGAGCCTACCCGTATAGGGTGATTAGGCCTTAGTCGTCCACGCGGGCCCAGTGCGGATTGGACGACTTCACACACAACCTTCGAATCTCTTCGCAGGCGTGCGTGAAGGTTTCCTCACGATGTTTTACTTCACCGTAAGAGCGTTGGATAACGTACATATATTTTTCGAAAATCAAATAAACACGTCTGGATTTTTATGTTTTTTTTACAGTCTTGAAGTCTACAGGACTGTTCACCCTACAGATCCGAAGACACCTGTACACACCAATGAGACAATGTTTTTGAAATTGAAATTAGAGATACTGGGTAACTGTCAATTCCAATATCCCACTATAATAGTATCTTATTACTACGCAGCTATTGGATAACTCGACTGTAATCACTTCATATAATCTAACCTCACCATCTAATTAACTGCATGTGTATTATACCCTTGAATTAATTGAGAGATCATTGGAAACTAGTGGTGTGGTTAGGGTCTGCCTTAGAAGACTGTATGTGTGAAACCAATAAGTGTATTTGGTTTCATATATATTTAGGGTTTTAATCCAAATGGCGAAAAACCGGAACCCGTTATAGATTCGTCATGTCTGTCTATCTGTCCGTCCGTTGGTCACGCCCTTTTTTGCTAACTATTGGCACTACACTGTTCAAAGATTGAGGTTTCTAATATCATTTTTTAATAAATTAAATAGATTGCAAGTTTGTTTCTTTGTTTACAAGACATTTTCAAAGTTGATAAAAGTGTGTGTTTAAGAAGAAAGAGGGGGTCCTCTTACTTCAAAAATATGGGATAGATATCATATTTAAAAATATACCATTGTAAACCTCGATCCTATTGAAGAGGCCCTCAGATAGCTACATTTTTTTGTAAATACATACAAATTTTACATAGAAACACTTGTGTTTATTGTGTAATGTTTGTACTACTCGAGTGTCGAACTCGGAACCCTTGTGTGATTGCAGATCTCAACAATTCCACACGGGACAAATCCCCATTGACATAGATTCACTCAACCGCTGCTTCTTTCACTAATGACGCTCAATAGTTGTCAAATGTATTTTTGTACAGAACCCCCCAATAACAATTTCCATCCGACGGTAGTTCTAATTAATTCCCCGGCGGGTCTCCTGAGATATGACGTCATTCAGCCCGTCTTCCCGTTTCCGTGTCCGTAATATAACGGTTAATTTGAATAAAGTTTCATATTTAGTTCCCGACAAATTAGTGGCGTGTCAACTTGTTAATATGTTTAGTTGAGACGCTTCAAGTTATTATATCGAGTTAATTATTAATTATATGCATTTATAATTTTAATTAATATCATCTGGCCTATAATGTCCCAATGCAAGATATAGGCCATCCCACACGGCTTGGCTATTTATGAAGAGACTAGCTTTTGCCCGCGGCTTCGCTCGCATTAAATTCGGGATAACACGGTACTTTCATTTATCACTATACATAGGATTTCCCCTCCCTCCAACTTTAAAGGTTTCGGGGTCAATTTCAGAATTTTTTATTAGCAAAAAATATGTTATAGTGAGCTAACCTTAGACATATGCTGTCGCGGACTTTTTTGTAGACCTTTAAAAGGAAAACAATACTCTCATACATGACTTTTGTGTAACTTTAACCGTTTACGCAGCGTACGCAGCGGAAGCTCCAAGTATGAAAAAATACCCCCCATTTTGAAACATTTTTCATTACTGCTCCGCTTCTATTACTCGTAGCGTGATATATATAGCCTATAGCCTTCCTCGATAAATAAGCTATCTAACACTGAAAAAATTATTCAAATCGAACCAGTAGTTCCTGAGATTAGCGCGTTCAAACAAACAAACAAACAAACTCTTCAGCTTTATATATTAGTATAGATTTTCATTACTGCTCCGCTTCTATTACTCGTAGCGTGATGATATATAGCCTATAGCCTTCCTCGATAAATAAGCTATCTAACACTGAAAGAATTATTCAAATCGAACCAGTAGTTCCTGAGATTAGCGCGTTCAAACAAACAAACAAACTCTTCAGCTTTATATATTAGTATAGATAAGGCTTAGGCGCGTGCCCCTTGGTGGGGACGTTTAATGAGCTGATGATGATGAAGGCTGTAACTTATTACGCGGTCCTACCAACCTATTAGCATTGATGCCATTGTTATATACCCTTTTCAAAATAAATAAATAAAATTAATTGGTGCCAACATGCCCATAGCGTCGGTGGCTCAATGGTGTGGACTGTTGCCCTCCTACCGGGAGGGCTGCAATCCCGCCACGTACCAATGTGTTTTCAAATTTTCTAAATTAAATGTACGTTATCCGATGCTGTTACGGTGAAGGAAAACACCGTGAGGAAACCTGCGCACAACCCGCACTGGGCCCGCGTCTACGACTAAGTCCTAATCACCCTATACGGGTAGGCGCATGCCCCTCGGTGGGGACGTTTCATGAGCTGTTGATGATGATGATGCCCATAACGTCCCACTGCAGGAAGATTGGGCCGTAACCCAACATACAGGCCCAATGCTGAATTATTGATGTTTCCTACCTACATCCTAGGGTTTTTATACATAGTTGGTTAGAATGTATGCGAGAAAAAAGTTTTTCATAATTTACGGATTTTCAGATACCATAAGGATTGCATGTTAAGGATAAAATGAGTGGGCTTTGTTCAAAAGGATCAGGTAATAATAGTGAATAAACCTACGATTAATCACCGCCATTAAAAAAAGTATGAATTATTTACCATCCTCCTAGTTTAATAAGAAATTATAATATAATAAATTACAGGCACAATGGGCAAGTTCACCATATCCTTAAGGATATATAAAACTCATATAAGTAGTGAAATTACTGGGTATAAGTGACCTCACATTGTCTTGGCTAACGGGCGCAGTGCGGCAATGAAATGAAAGTTTTTATTCAGTTTAGGTCTTTACAGAACACTTACGAATGTCAAGAAGCTACTACTGGTACGGACGGTAGTTTTCTATTGAGAACAATCCAGCAGCGAGGTCTAAATTCGAGAACATTTCGGCGAAAGTGTTAAGTTAATAAAAACAAAGTTATCTCATAGCTATAAAAGCAAGGTGCTTTTATCAACCAACTCCATGAAAATCCCATGGTAAAATTGTTTTTTAACGCAATGAAAACATTTCATTAGGGTTGAAATTGGGGTTCGGGAATTATTCAAAGCGCGCATTTACATATCGCCCAACATATTTGGCCACCTGTTTTCAATTAACCCATCACGTGCCGAATGTACTCGATGTCCTCAACCCTTTAGGGTTTGGCTTCACAAGAGTCTTGAAAAATACTGAGAATAATTTTTATGTTCCAGATCCCAAGGCAGTTTATTTATTGTATGTGTGTACTGTACACCAAACAACACATTAAGGTAAAATCACAAATAAAATAAATAGTAGACATATTATTTGTGTTATTTAATATTGTAATAATTTACGTTATGGTAACTTATTAAATGTATCACCGTTTCGAAATGCTTACATCTAATCTGAAGTATCGTGCAAGAAACTCGTGTAGTAACTTTTTTTCAATAAATTAGTTGTGCAGAGATTTGTGATATTATAAAATTTAAAAAAAATGTTAATTTATGCGTCTGCACCTGGAAAATATTGCAAACACAGCCCATATTTTTTTCTGTTAAATAAGTATCTACCGTGAATTTTTATTGTTTCGAAGTGGTCGTTTTAATCAAACCTTTTAATTTATGCAAGGCCTAATGAACAAGATTTTATGGCATTTTAATAAAACACTCAAAACAACTTTCAACGTATCAAATATTTCCATACTTTGTGAAGTTGAATTCAAAAGTTTTTTTTCTAAAATTTGACACTCACCGTTTTTTTTGCAATTTATAAATCACACCTATCTTCCTATTTTAGAGTCCTAGTAACAGAAGTCCTTTTACGTCGAGATACATCGAGTCACATTCCCTCCATGATTACAGGACCGTAATGACGGAATCTCCGCTCATGGGTCGGCCGGACCCTTAGAATTGTTGTGGCTTACATTTTTGGACGTGGTCATATTAAGCTTTATGGAACCTGAAATGTTCTATAAGATTATAAAATTCAAACGTTAACGTTGGGCACACATTAAGTAAGAATTACGCAGAAGGTATATTTCAATATCGGCATAAAGGTTTTATACCTACTCACTTTGCATTACATTACTTTGACGCTAGGTCTTGACGTCGAGGAGTTCTTTATATGTCTTAGTATTTAATTCATTATCAACATCCTCTTGCCTTATACATTTTTTCAGATGATTGAAACACGGCCAATTCGGACAGAACAATGTCGCTTCTAGAGCGACACGAACGTCCACACTTATTTAATTTAGGTTTTATATAACTTATATATAAGACACGGATAGTCGGCCTATTCGATCCCCGGGCAGTACAAGCATTTTTGTTCACGAACTTATTTCTTTGTATAGGCCTATTTGTATAGGGGTGTTTTTACGTACATATGTACGTATTTACAAAATATATACGTAAATATGTTTATCAGTTGCTTAGTACCCGTAATACAAGCTTCACGCTTAACTTGGGGCTAGATGGCGCTATGTGAATGTCAGTGGATATTTATTTATTTTTTATTCATTTCACAAATACGAAAATCTGAAACTTTTCTCTTAAGATTCCGAGTGCGAGACATTTAGGCTCATACGAGTTTAGACTTATTATCTCTTTTTTTCGAACTGTCTACTGCTATTGCCGCAGATGGCCTTTACAGCTTCACCGGGCGATTGGCAATTAGTCTCTTAATAACTTCACTTCAAACTGTTCACTTTGGTCGCCGCTGCTTTTATGCTAAATAAGCTTCAATCTTTTAGATCTTTGTTATATTTTTCATCACCATCAGCTCATTAAACGTCCCCACCGAGGGGCACGAGCCTACCCGTATAGGGTGATTAGGCCTTAGTCGTCCACGCGAGCCCAGTGCGGGTTGGACGACTTCACACACAACCTTCGAATCTCTTCGCAGGTGTGCATGAAGGTTTCTTCACGATGTTTTCCTTCACCGTAAGAGCGTCGGATAACGTACAAATATTTTCGAAAATACATTGGTACGTGTCGGGATTTGAACCTCAGCCCTCCCGGTAGGAAGGCGACAGTCCTCACCATTGAGCCACCGACGCTCTATATTTTTATTTTTCATATTTAATGCTCTAAATTATTCCACAATTTTTATTCATTGCTAAGATACCCTTCTGTAGGCATTCATATTGTTGGGGGCTCGCAGTTTTATGTATACCTTTTTTAATTGCGTGGAAATATTTCATAATGGCGATTGTACTGCGTAATAGTCGAAATAATTTCAGGTTTAATAGCCCAGGGGCGTTTTGTTGGCCGTGTTTATATTCGAAACTAACTAAATTAGATTTTTATTGTTGCGTTTTTTGTTTTAGGCCTCAAAATATAACGTGTAGGTAATAATTGTTATAATAGCTTAGATTTATAGTATATAAAACTTTTGTGTGTATTGTTCAGTCTAATGGGTTGACAGAGTTTTAAGTAATGACTCATCAAAGCAAATCTTCTAATATAAACTCAATACAAACGTAATTACTTTAACACCGGTACGAGTTTATTGAAGTTAAAAGAACAATTAATAAAACAAATATACACGGTCATTCGCCAGCGCCATCTTAATCCATTTTAAGCGAGCAGCTAGTACGTACTAAGAAAAAAACATAAAAAAAATTAGTTGAAAATTAACTCATGAGCTATGGTGACGACTACCGTGGAGTAGTCCTTAGGTAAGTAAAAGTCATGATCCAATTATTCACATCAGGCTTACAAAAAGCACATATCAATGTCAAAATACGACATACATTAAAAATCATTTAACATACCAAAGTAAAGCAAAAAAATTAGTTTCATAATTAAAAATAGCGCTTCGGTGGTTTGGCCTGTTAAGAAGGAAGCACCCAAGAAAACACAAACACTAAAGATCATGACTCTGATTTCAATTCACACAATAAGATTGAATAAATTCGGCCCCTATGCCATTAGTACGTAGAATCTACGCAGACATTTCAGAGGACAGAGTACATATATCTCCCTCGTGGGATACCAGATTACAACCTGATGGACAGACATTCGCGTGCGGTCGATACGGTCCTTCGCCTAAGGGCATTGTGTTGATCGGAGAGACTACAACTGACAATTAAAAAAACAACAAAGTACTCGAACAAAATAAATGACCCCAATTAAGACCAATTTAATTGATGTCTTCGACAAAATATGGTACTATATGATTTAAAAAAAACTTGATACGGACTTTGATCAAACTATTATTGTGAATCAATTAAAATGAACAAATATAGTAAGATGGTAAAACAATACAATAAAAAGAAAATATAGATAGATTACTTTTATATTATTTATTTAAAGTGTTTATTGCACATAAAATACAAAGGCGAACTTAATGCCGAATGGCATTCTCTACCAGTTAACCTAAGGTCATGCAGAAAGAAATATAAATGGTGCGGTTAAAAAGAAAGGACCAAAATAATTAATAATTTAATAATATTATATCATATCAAATAGCTATACCCCGCAGTATAAAAAATAATTCTTTTATATTGTTCTCTCAAATAAAGAGGAAGTACAAAAACCAGGGTAGTATGAACTTTAATAATGACTTCCCATAGTCATAGGTTTGCTTAACACCAAATTAGGCGAACGAACTTGCAGCCCTTTGTCAACATAAACACTTCACATACAGCTGTACACAGCAGATAATCTACTGACATTATAGGCATGCTGACTTGGTCCTGGAATCGTAAGAACTATTCATTTATTACAAATCTGGGTTAAAATAAGATGTTACTCTCACCTCGAAAACTCATATGAATTTTAGTGTGGGCAAGTCCATTTTGAAAGTACATTAATTGACAAAAAAATTAAAACCAAAAGATAACATTTGCAATTTTAAGCAACTTTTGCTGAACCATTTTAATTAACTATAACTATATTAATTTTAATAAAAACCATTTTAATAAACGCAACATTCAATATATTTTAGCACAAAATTAATAAATTATGCATACTTACTACCACAGATTTCCCAATACAGGAGATGGGGCAAGCCGCGTTTAAAGTGCGACAACTGTAAGCTCAACGAGCATACACTGGCTACCAGTTTACGCTCTGTGAGACGAGTCAAGACGCACGAATATTAGAAGAAATTACTGTTTTTTTTCCAAAATGCCATCCTGTGCAATTGTATCATACCATCATCGCAATGAATCAGTAAATTTACCAAGAAATATAATAACTTTTCACAGGTAAGAACCGAAAAGAAATTGCGACACTGGGACTGCCTATATACTTGGCGGCTTGTCCAGTCTAATGTATATTCTGATGTCTGTGCTTACTACAAAGGCGTGACGACATAATGAAGAAGCTATTTGTATGAAGCGTTATTGTGAATGTTCGATAATGTGTTTGAGAATTGGGCAACCTCTGTGAGTTTTAATGATACCACAGCAGAAAAAAATGAAATCATCCCTATTATATATTATACAACATATATTCCAACCCTTCGACCATTCACGTAAACAAGACGTTTCTGCCTCTTAGAAATACTTGCGTTAAGCACTCTTCTGTCTGAACCGCTTCTCTCGACAACAAACCCCGTCGACCCTCTCATTGGCGGTGGTTTCTAATTACGTCCGAGGCTTGTCACGTTATTAGCGTCCATAATGCGGCTATTTGGCGTAATTCACTGTTATTTGCCAGCTTGCAAGAAGCTATAAATACAGTTACTTTACGACAAAACTGAGCAATTATTTGACGTAAGGGGTATGCGATCTTGGTATCAGTTTAAGCTATTTGTTAGGTTACCGAAATGGCGTAGCAACCAAAATACATATATATGATTATATAAAACTGACAGTTTGCAATGTAGAATAGCAGATTTGACAAACATAAATCACGCTTTTAATCACCTTTCTAAAAAAATATTAATAACTTAATAAAAATTATGTCTGCTCGTAAATTCTAACATGACTTAACTTTGATTATCTTTTTAATAATAACAGCGTACCTAGATTTATTCATGGAGCAATTGCTGTTTCAATCCTTGGTAGCTTCAACTCTTAGCCCAGGTAAGCGCACTGTTACGAGTATAAACTATTTACAAAAACAAACCAACAAGCAAATCCAACTTCCGGAAACCATTATTTCTTCTTTAAAGGTTGCAAAAACAACTCAAGAGCTGAATAATGCAAACACACCAAAGGCAATATTAAAATGTTTCATGTAAAAGAGTTTTTTAAAGCTAGTTTCAAATTAAAGCAAGCAGGAAGGTCGGGGCAATTTTCCATAGGACCTTCGCACCGTAACCACTACGCGCGACCGCAACTTACTAAGCAATGGAGGTGGCATTTCATAGGGAGTTTAGAGCAAAAATTACTCAATTCATCATCATTGCAGTTTAACATATTGGCTACTGAACGAAGGTCTTTCATAATGATTTCCACGTGTACTAAGCATTTGTCATCCATCTGTCAAAAAATGAATACATTTTTAAAACCTTACCGTCCCGAGTCCCTACGGGCAGAAGGTAAATTAAGTCTATGGTCCCCGCTACATTAGATAATCGTGACCACCCACAAATCCGTATGAGACTGCGTGGTGTGTTAAGTTGTAAAAATGCGATGCTGTGTGCGTAGCAAGACATTCTAGATATAAAAATAATTAATTTAGGCCTTAGCTTGTCCTAAGCATGGCCAGTGGCGGATGGTTGATATCATTGGTTTTACACCAACTAAGAAATTTTCGATAACATATTTGATTATTTTGAAGTGGTAAAACCCATCCGTTTCCCCTTATTTACTACAAATCTCAAGAAAACCAAGTGAAAAGAAATGAAAAACAAATTCTAATTATAGAACTTAGAGCAAAGCAAAATGTTTTTATTTCATTACTTTTTCCCTATATAAAACTATCTACATTATCTCAATTCTAAGCGTAATGTACCGCATCCGTATTTATTTATCCGCTCACCATGTAATAAAGTAGACATTACTGACGCGGCCGCAAGGAGATTGCTTTCTCGCGTACTTCATCGTGTAAATTTCATTTTTTATCCATCCACGTAGGCTTGGCTGTCGCCTTTTACAGCCCGAGGTTGTGTCAAATTTTAAAATTTCACACTACATTTAGCGGTGTTGTCGGAAAAATATTCACACATTTCTCTGAACATTTTTGCAGACAAAAATTATATGTAAGAATTTTAACACACGTTTGAATAATGTCAATAGTTTGAATGAACTCGGTAATGTCCGTTATTATTACTTGTATAATAATAACATGATTTAATTGATCAAATAATGATTTTAAATAATATGACTCTATATTGATCTGCATACATTTAAATTCTTCAAATAATTATTTTAAATAATATTACTGCGTATATTATGCTATTTGCATTGTTTTTCTGCTGAATTATTTATTAAGGTCACATCTTGCGGGATATGTGGTAAGTATAGAGGTGGTGACAAAAATATGCTGATATACAACACAGCTTTTTTCCCTATTCACCATCATCATCAGCCTTTAACGTTCCATCATAGAGATAAGGCCCTCCCACTATATAAGGCGAGCCTGGGCCGCAACGCAACACGCGAGCTCAATGCGGATTGGTGGGTGATAACGTATAAAAACCTAATATGTAGCCGGTACCGACGATTTAACGTGTACACCGAAGCACTATGCACTAATGTTAGGTTCATTATTTAAGTTACTTATGCGCCAAACGCAAAAAAATACAGTCTCTCATAAAAAACGCTTTCGAACGTACCAAACTCTCAACGGATGAAGAGGATGCTGACTCAACAAGAGCCGTTTTATCGGCTCCGCGATGCAAAGAGGCCCTTGTACCGTTAGAGCCCATTAGGCCGACCTCAATAGGCCCTACAGTTATGACTTTCGTACTTGACACATTTTTTTATTTGAATAGATTTTTTGTTTACTTTGATTTTTATGGTTACAAATATTCAAATTGTAGACTGTGTTTTGCAAACAAAAGCTTCATGTTGAACGTGATAAAGTATAAACAGTTCTTCAAATATCGTATTCTTCACAAAACTTCTTGATTTCTTTAATAATCGAATTTTCTTTATAAGTGCTAGAAAATTCCGTTAGCGCGTTTCACCCGTAGGACAATAACGCCATCTTGTAGCCGACGCGGTAAACAGAAGCAGCTGTGAATCACCCGGCGCCGACTTTCATCAATTCATAATTAAACCGCTGCTCGGTCCGCAATAACGGGCGAGCAATAAATTTGATCATAAAGGTTCTGCTTTAATATTTGAAAAGCACGAGCTGCTTTAGTTCCAGCGTGTTTTATTGAGCTTGTAAAGCTTTCGTAAGAATATATTATACATGAACATACAAATGAGTGTGTTATGTTAAGGTTTTGTTCGAATTTGGTTATGGAAATTTTATAAACCACTGTATTTCATGAGCCTGGTTTAAAACGAAAATACTTTTAATTGTTTTTGGCAGTTAATTCTGAAATATTTTCATAGAATTAACGTGTATTTTGATCATAAGGCCTTTAAATAAAAAAATAACGAGATCCAAATGGTCTGTTTGCTCACACGATGGTAAGTGATACGCTTGACCATGTGAGAGCACTATAAAATAATACTAATAACTGTGTAATGCAATAATATATTATTCATCGTCAATACCGCACATATGTTACATTAGATGAAAGTACATGTAGAAACGAAAAGTTTCACAACCAATCAACCTGGTACAACTAGTATATTACCGAGTATAAGAGACCTAACATTGTTGTCTCGGGTGACGGGCGCAGTGCGGCATTGACGGAGAATAATAACTGTCTATCAGTTAGTCTCATTCGATGTCGCTCTGTTATGGTCAGGTTAGGCGTATCCACAGATTTCCCAATACCGGAGATGGGGCAAGCCGCGTTTTAAGTGCGAAATGTAAGCTCAACGAGCATACACTGGCTCGTTTACGCTCTGTGAGACTAGTCAAGACGCACGAATATTAGAAGAAATTACCGTTTATTCCCAAAAAGCCATCCTGTGCAATTGTAACATGCCATCATCGCAATGAATCAGTAAATTTACCAAGAAATATAATAACTTTTCACAGATAAGAATTGAAAAGAAATTGCGACACTGGGACTGCCTATAAACTTGGCGGCTTGTCCAGTCTAATTGTATATTCGGATGTCGTGGCGTATCACTTACCATCAGGTAAGCGTCCGGACTAGTGTTGCCAGGTGTTTGCGCGGGACGTCCCGATTTTCAGGGTCTGGGGATGCGTCCTGATTTGTAGCTGGTCGGGACATTAAATGTCCCGATTAATAAAAGTATATCATTTGGTCGGCTGCAATACCAAAGGTTCCGGGTTCGATTCCCGGGCAGTAAAAACATTTTGGTCTGGGTGTTTTCTATTCACGCTTAACTTAGGGCTAGATGGCGATGTGTGAATGTCAGTGGAATTTATTTATTTATTATTCTCATAAAAAAGGATATTTACGTTAGTCATCATCATCAGCTCGTTAAACGTCCCCACAGAGGGCACGAGACTACCCGTATAGGGTGATTAGGCCTTAGTCGTCCACGCGGCCCAGTGCGGATTGGACGACTTCACACAAACCTTCGATCTCTTCGCAGGGTGCATGAAGGTTTCCTCACGATGTTTTCCATCACCGTAAGAGCGTCGGATAACTACATTATTTTCGAAAATTCGAAAACACTTACGTGTCGGGATTTGAACCTCAGCCCCCCGGTAGGAAGGTGACAGTCCACACCATTGAGCCACCGACGCTCTGTAGCTTCGTTACGTAATTTTTCTAATTACATGACTGTGCTTCACATCACATTTCTTATTAATTGTCCCGATCTACAATCTCTTATCCGATTATGTACCGATTTAAAACAAATCAGACCTGGCAACACTACTCCTGACCGTCCTGTACACTTTGTAACATTAAGAAAACTAGACGGCATGTCCTATCTACGATTTAAAAAGAGATTTGACAAGTATGCCTACCTAAACTAGACATGAACACAATAACTCCAAATCATAAGCTCCCAAACAGTCCTATCGCATCAAACGTCGCCTCAAATAGAAACCGCACTCGGATCCCGCCGAGCGATCCAAAGATCCGACATTTGACTGTGGCTCATGTTCGCAATTCTGCTAATTTCAAAATATGATTCATGAACATTATTCAAATTCAAATTAATGCCTTTCCAAAGATGCAAAATTTTATAACATTTGATGAAGTCTCCTTGGCATAGCGTAGGTGGCTCAGTGTGTGGACTGTCCCCTTCCTACCGGAGGGCTGAGGTTCAAATCCCGACACGTACCAATGTGTTTTCGAATTTTCGAAATTATATGTACGTTTTCGACGCTATTACGGTGAAGGAAATCATCGTGAGCACGCCTGCGAAGAGATTTAAAGGTTTGTGTGAAGTCGTTCAATCCGCACTGGCCGCGTGGACGACTAAGGCCTAATCACCCTATACGGGTAGGCTCGTGCCCCTCGGTGGGGACGTTTAATGAGCTATGATGATGACGTGTCATTACGACACAATTACCACTTCGCCTAAGATGAGACCCCTTTGACCAAATTTATTTCCCCTTTAAACATTTTTTTCTTAATACTACTTCTTTGTTTTAAATTTGTTTTTTCTTGTTTCAGTTACTGTAATCTTCGGTTTTCAAGGTACTTCAAGGTACTGTAATCTTCGGTTTTTAAGGTTTCCTCACGATGTTTTCCTTCACCGTAAGAACGTCGGATAACGTACATAATACGTCGGGATTTGAACCTCAGCCCTCCCGGTAGGAAGGGGACAGTCCACACCACTGAGCCACCGACGCTCTATATGATAATATAGAGCGTCGGTGGCTAATATTGACACGTACTTTAGTGGAATTTATTTATTTATTATTTAAATACTTTAGTGGAATTGAGAATCAAATATTTGGCTATAAAATACCATGACATCGACAGGCGTTCGAAATGAATTTCCGCTCGGATGGTTTCCAAATTTGCCAGGAATAGGTATAGGGGGCTAATAACTGACATATCACTTGTTAGATTGGGTGCTTTCTATGTATTATATGTATGTATTTACAAAAAAAAATGTCTATAAGTATGTTTATCAGATGTTTAGTACCCCTAATAAGAGGTTCACGCTTAACTTGGGGCTAGATGGCGTTGTGTGAATGTCAGTGGATATATGTAAATGTATGTGTGTATACCGCAAATTTGAGGTGTGGAACAATGTATGAACTTTTGAACTCAAACTCATCAATGAGTATTAACAAAAAGGATCAGTACACTGAATAGTCCAATACAAAAATTTGGAATATCAGTCAAATTTATATGAATCAGAAATCACAATCTATTTAATTAATGACGCATTTGTAATTATGTTACCGTAATGACAACCCTGCATTAAGGGATACGTGAGCGAAGCCGTGGGCAAAAGCTAGTTTTATAATAAAATAATATTTATAATATAACCGGATTGAATCGAATCGCATTCGAGTCATCGTTTGATTCGAATCAGCATTTATTCGAATTGATCAACTCGAATCAAGTGGTTAACTCGAATCGCAATTCGAATATATTATCATTTGAATTGATTCGAATGACAATTTTAGATTCGAGTCCCTCACTATTATAGGCTAATGCTTAGTTTTGGGGTTAGATCATAGACATATTATGAGGTAGACAGACTGTATATTGAAAGGCGGTGTCTAATTTTTGTTAGTGTGCAGTTACAGATTTGTATTAGTGTGCGTCACTAGGGATGTGACCTTGGTATCGAACATATTGCTAGAATTAAGCCGGGCGTCGTCGTCGCACCTGCAGAATTAGATGATTATAAATTGTGTTAAAAATAACATGGAGTCAGATACAGCAACGCTGTTAATTTTATGTACAGCAAAAATTAAAAATAAAGCGTTACCATAATAAATTTTATACGCAAATATTTTGAAGTTTGGTCTTCCTGGGTTAAAAATTAGATGATGTTGGAACAAATAAAACAAAATATTATTGGTAGGTATTAAATAGACTATATTATATTTTTACGGTAAAATAACAAATTTTAAATAACACTCACAAACTCAAACTTAAAAATTATTTTATTTAAAAAATATATACTGAAAGCCTCATTATCATTTTTAAAGACCCATACATACCTACATTGATAACCCACAATAGTGGGTATCATGAAAAAAAAGTTTCAGTTTAAAATATGCGACCAAAAACATTTTTTTTTTCATGTTTTTTTGTTAAAATTATAATGTGGATTACAGAACACAAATATGTTCTTGCAAAATTATAACAATATTTTTATAGTTTTTAAATTTTCTGAGAAAAGTTGATGTGATATTCGGACAAACATACAGACATGACGAATCTATAAGGGTTCTGTTTTTGCTGTTTGACTACGGAACCCTAAAAAGAAATTAAAAAGTATTTTGAATCTACCACACCGGTTCAAAGATTTGATTATATTAAGAAGACTCTGGCAAGAAACTCAGTAAGTAGTTATTCAATGGCCATTATCAATTTGCAATTGTTTTTGTCCTTAATCAGATATCTACAGTGAGTCAGCATTTCCTCAAAAAACATGATTTCCAACTATGTGAAATTAATAAAATATCTTTTATAATATTAACAAGTTTGACTTTTTCTCTAATATTTGAACTACGCGAATCGCCATTCTCTTTGTGATTGTGTAAGTTTCTACATAAAGTCTGTTTCACGAAAGAAGTCCCACGACGATTTGTGGAACAAAATCTGACAGATCGGTCATATTGTTGTTTGCTAATTTTGTGAATTAGTTTGTTATAATAAAGCTAAAAGCGTTTATGCAAGCGGAATACCAGAAGCGGAATACGGAATACACAACTTTATTTGTATGCCTTTAAACAACATACTTCATTATCGGTACGCTTTTTATTGTCATGCTATTCCAATTTAAACTTTAAAATATATAGTATAGAAACAGATTTATTTCTATCTAAAGAAAACAAAAATCTTACTTTCTCTAACCAGTTATACAGAAAAGACTCGCATAAAAGGGTCTAAATAGTAAAAATAACTAACAGGTTGATAATATAATATCCAGGATATCCTTAAAAATGGTTGGTACTGCATCGGATTTCAGTTTTTTTATTGATAAGCCTACGATGAAACAGGATTGCTCAAAATGTTTTGAGCAAAGCCTGGAGTTCTTCGTAGGCTCCCAGTTTTCACGCCTTACACTTTTAACCCATTCTTCTCTGATTTGTGGACATTTCGGGAACCTAAAAATTCAATAATTGTATAAAAGAAACTGTTAAAGAAATACTATCGATGGAATTAAATTCTATGTTGAGTACATCACTATGTAACATCCTTAAATTTTCATGCATAATATTAATTGTTTTAGACGTAATTTCTACAATTAATACAAGCTAATGTATGTCTAACATTATTTAAAGTCTACTACTACATGTTTTTTATCCATAAGTCTCATTACAACTACGTAATATGAATGAAAATGTCGTCAAATATTTACTTATGAAATGATAATTCCGGGTCTTTTACTCCTCCTTTGGTGGTTCTTGAAGAACAATTTACCGCAGAACACGACATTTTTCTACGTTTACTTATTTCTTTTCAAAATATTTATTAAAATTATGACACTTTGTGAAAAATTTGCACGACAGCTCGTAATGTTTTGGCCTCTTTGGAGGCCACAAAATGACACGACGTCAGAGTTGTCAAACGTCTATCAACCGTCTCTTCTACTCGTAACTAGGATTCGTGTGACAGACAAAGATACATGACGTGTATTGCATTACAATGATATAAGAGCGGCAACGTCTTATGACTACATCTAGTACATGCTTAATCTAAGGGTTAGATGGCGTGTGAATGTCAGTAGATATTTATTTATTTATACTTGTCTCAGTATGACAACAATATATAACTAGTACCCTTCCGCGACAATGTTGCTCACAACACAACATCGTAAACGTTAAGTGCGTAAGCTTTATGGACGAGTGCCGTGTTTGATAGAGGTTATTATTATTTTTGTGTGCACATGGACATATATTGCGTCAATCAAACGTTTTAAGATTGTAAGAACGAGAGTCAAATAAATATTTTTTCTTTCTTTTTTATAAATAAATTCATAATATAGGTAGTAAAGTTCACCGCGACAAGATTATCTACTTATAAACATGCGGGTTTGCGGGTGAATTCTTTTCTAATTAGGTCCGAAAGTAAGTTTATATTGTTTAATTTACACCAAAACCAAAGAAGGTTCAAAAGTTTATTATTATTACATTTTAATGAATGTAGTGTTTTTTGTGACAAAAGGTGTCTCCTTTCAGTTCAAATCTTGACAAAAATCCATTGTTTTAAATGTCTTAAACAGCGATAACGTCTAACAAAGTCACTTAACTCGCTCCTATTCGCATTAAACTTTTAAACACTGTTACAATCATGTTCAAACAGCGTGAAAGTGCAGATAAGCTCGCACCAACGAAGAGTCGCGTGTCGCCATCAAATTGTAAGTAAAACAGACGCATAAACCATTTCCTCGGCGATAAAAGTGGACGCAAAAGACTACATAGTTCCACTGTGAATGATAATGCCGCGTTTTATCGCGCCATATCTATGTTCAATGGATTTCTATTGTTGGTGAGCGTATAAAATTAGAATTGAAATTTCAGTGGAATGGTTATCCGTTTGAGCACAGGCTACCTAAAACATAAAATTGGCACATTTAATTGATTTTCCACTATTATAATTCAGTTATAAACTACTCCTTAAGTGCGATGCAGGGTGATTTCCGCTGTCGAAAAATATAAACAGATGTAGGACCCTAGGTGTCCTTTGTACGGGAGAGTTTCGCATCCGCCACGTCACAGGAGTCGCCATTGCTTTCTCGAACAGCCGCAATTAATTCCCGCTGAGGCGTCTAAGGCCAGACTGATGTGGTGGAATGAATTATTCCCGACCCCCCACGTTTGGCTAAAGAGCTGCCTCCGGGCGGTGATCTTTCGTGGGCGGTCTGGAAAACTATGAATAGACTGCGGGTGGATGTTGGCCGGTGCCGTGAGAATCGGTTAAGATGGAGATATTCCAGAAGCAGTCTGTGCGACTGGGGCACCACAGTCAATGGAACACTTACTGTCTTCCCCGAACGGTCCATCTTCGTGCAGTTTCCGGGACCTCTGGATTGCAAATGAAAGGGCGATTAAAGTGGCCCAATATTGGTCGCGTTACCATATTTAACTTGTGACTCGAAGAGAAGAAGTTCTAAACTACGAGTAATAAGTGTTTTCTTAAGTGAATTTATTTTATTTAAACAAACATTTTCAATCGTTTTTCAGTGTCCCAGGTTCACTGGAAAAGTGGCGAGATCGGATCTCGGTCTTAAAATTTTTATCGAGCATAAGATTGATGATCATCAAGTTTTACCTCCATTTAAAGCGTTGCTTTAAGGGATAGGACACTTTATTTATCAAAAGAGGAGATAAGTGACCATGTTCTTCATCAGCATCATCAGCCATTTAAAAACTGGGGATGTTTTTGCCAAGGGGCACGAGCCTAAAGGGTGTATAGGCTTTAGTCGCCCACGCGGGCCCAGTCCGGATTGGCCGATTTCACGCACAACCTATGAATCGTTTCGCAGGCGTGCGCAAGGTTTCCTCACGATATTTTCCTTCACCATCAGAGATTTGGATGACGTATATTTCGCAAATTCGAAAACATATTGATACGTGGCGGGGTTTTAACCTCCAGATCGGAAAGCAACAGTCCACGCCATTGAGCCACCGACGCTCTACCTACGTGCCAGGAATGATAAAAAGACAGTACGAAGAGGTTGCGACGATGTTCCCACTGGCAAAATTTTTATGAAGAGATGAGAAGTAAAATCTTACTAGCGCGTTTTATTTGACTTATAGCGCCATCTATTAGAAAATATGAACAACGCTTGACGTAACAACATCAACGTCAAACGTCAACATAATAATTCGTAGTAAACACAAGGCTGGTGTTATACCGTAGGAATTAAAGCAATTAAATTACCATGTTTGTGCTACATTTCACAATAAAGCCACTCGACGCCAGATGGCGTCTGTGTCATACTTGCAACAATACTCGGTGTGTACTGAGCTTTGTTGCAAATGCGAACAAGTGCTAAAGTAGTAATGTTAGACAAATTGCCGGCACAGGCTCAGTACGTTGTATACACGACCGCATACTTGATTACACGTATAGTTGTACCACGTACAGTCACAATGAGAAGCGGTTGAATACTTTCTGTTTTTTCTAATCGCTTCCCCCTATAATTTTCTGTAGACACAAAAAACAAAAAAAACAATATTTTTATAAAAGTTATTAATTAAATTTTATTCATCCAATCTATTTTCTTTTACCTTCAAATACAAATGCAGTGTCTGTTTGATATATTTAAATAACAATTTTTCTTTATGCATATGATTTTATACATGGTATTGTCTGTTTGTTCCGAGTAATCTCTGAAACAGCTAAATGGATTTGGATGGGACTTTTTTTGGCAGGTAGCTGATGTAATAAGGAAAATATAGGCTGCATTTATTTACCACAATATTTTTTATTTTGGGAAAATAAAGCAATGTTACCGCGAGACGGACGTGCTTCGCGTGACTTAACGAATCTATTTTAAGTCTATTAATTGTAGGAAAATATAATCTTATAACGCAGGTGATACTGCAGGGAACAGCTAGTTATAAGTCAATGAAAATCTCAATACTCAATTTTTATTGCTATCTTAATGTACTTTTGAATCTGACTGTACTATTTAATATTATTGCTCCACTGTACTTGGCTAGTTGCTATTCGAACCATATGCTAGATTGTAATGCGTTCAGTTTGTGTTACGTGTTATTTGATATGAACGCCTTGCTGTATGTTTATTGTTTCCTAATTATTAAGTTTGCTGTGGTATTATTTTTAAATATTTCTTTAATAGCGTTAAATTAGTTTAAATATAAACCACAAAGATAATCCCACCAAACACATTTTATGTAAAATGTTGCCAAGACGACCACATTTGTGTGGCCTGTTAAAAAGATATCAGATCTCAAGTAGAGCCAAGCTTCTGAATCTACACAGCCTAATTCTACCGATGTATATTCCAACAAATTCTATATAATCAGTAAATACGTATGGCTTCGCCATTTCGCTACCATCATGGAGGTGATGCGAACATTTAGTTTCTGATCTGAAGTCAGTAACGAAACAGCTAAGCCATACATATTTAATGATTGTATATAATTTGTTGGAATTGGGACTCCAGCTAGTAAGACCACCTGGTTGTCCAAAAGAGAGATTCCGTGCTTCGGAAGATATGGAAAACACCCACTAATCCGCATTCCCCATAGCTTTCTCTGTTTCATAATAAAAGAATCGTCAACTATTCGGTTTCTAAATTTGTTTGATCCTTTAGGTTGGCGTTGAGATGAAGTCACACCCTGCATTTTTTCATAGTGCATATTACTATGAGAATTTGGTCAGAATTGCTCAGACTCGATCTTGGTCACATATTTCACCATCGAACTTCAAGGCAAAACTCAAATTATATATGCATTTATATAATCTTGTACAATTCAACTGTGTGAGAGAAGAAATAAAGATATTTATTATTAATATATTATTATTTATAAAGGTCTTCAACAGTATGTTTTAACGTAATTTTTTTACCGCAAAATGGTGGAATCAGTTGCCGCGAGCGATATTTCCTCGATACGACCAAATGTCCAATAAGCGTATTCCGATTTAAAAGGCCGGCAGCACATTTCTGTGTCCTCTGATATTGCAATTGTACACGAGTGGCGATTTAATTAAACGGAAGATGAGCGTGTTCCTCGTTTGCCCAAACAGCATTAAAAAGATATCAATAACCTTAACTACATATTAAACCCGACTTATTCTATTCAATAAGTCGGTTTGGATAAAGAGTAAACCCTATAAACATACAGTTTGTATTATTGTCGTCACGTATAGCACTAAACAAACTGAAACCCAAAGGTAATCTTTAAAAAGATAAATCGTTTCACTTGTTTTCCATGACGACTCGAATGAAAAGAAAAGAAATTCAGCATTGGAACCGCGGTCTGACAGAAGATAAATTGTGCATGTAAAAAATAAGTTTCTGGTCCAAGGAACGCATTAGTTTTTATTGCGAATAGTTTGAGAAACACTTACGGTGTGTGCCCGGGAAACATTTTTTTGGTGAAAAATAAATCAGTGTAATAAGTTTTTGCGGCTTAGCTTACGAGCTTGAGGTATTTAGTAGGAAGCTACGCCTTGTATGTTAATATTTTTTCATGGAAGATTAAGATATATTATTTTCTTATCGATCTTAGTTCTATTACTAGTACCGCTACACGATCAAGTATTAAAACAAATTTGCTCAAAGACTTCTCTTCAACCTATTGCAGTTCACTGCTGGACATATTTTTCCCCTATTTTGAATCAGATATCCAGATACTATCCAGATACTCGAGTGACGTCGAGTCATCGACGGTGTACACACGCAACCCCGCTACGCTGCCAATATTTAATTTATAACTAAAGTAAAACGCAAGTGATACAAAGTTTTCATAAACATTAGAAATTGTTAACAAGTGACACAAGTTATAGTGCAATTCTTTGATCGATTACAGTACAGTTTTAGCGAAAACAGTGAAATTATCTTAGCTCTGTTACGGACATAAGTGACATTTTTTTGTGTGCGGTAGACGGACACCCTACATACTGACCGTTAATAGTGGTCAAACCGCATTGACCATTTGAAAAATATCAACTGCACAACAATACTGACCGAAAATTTCGACGTTTTTTAAATATATGTCATAGCTCTATGATTGAAACCCCTTACTAGAAAAAGATCATTGAAGTCCGTGGTTCGCGTCCCACATCAGCATTTCACTTTTTTAATTTTTTATTTCTTTTTATTTTCATAAATTTCTCTGTTCAATACCTAAATATATATATTTACATATATTTGTGATATTCTTTTTTTTTTTAATCAAAAATGCCAAATATACGGCGCTCTCCAGTATCTGGCACGACTAGTACAGACTCAGTGCCCCACAGCGATACTGCTAGGGGAGCAAGCTGGAGGTAGAAGACAGAAGCGGAGAATGTTGGCTTCCCCGCCTGCTGTTTCAAAGGACGGCGTTGAGGATCCAACCGGCTCTCCCTTTTTAGCCGAGTTCCGCCGTGAGTTTGCGAGCTGCATTTCGGAAATGCGAGAATTTCAAAGAGAGATGGTACGATTGCGTGAATCGTGCTCAGCTATCATGGAACGCTTGGACGGTGTCGAAAAGAGACTTGATGCACTCGAGATGCGTTCAAAAGATGATGAACCCGAGAGGATAGCTAAGTTGGAGCTCCCCGTTCGCATGTAACGCCATTTCTCATTAACTCCAAAATGCTTAGAATGGACTCGCGACGAAAGTTACACCTGGCGACTTTGATGTTTGGAATTGTTAAGAGTGGTAAACCAAGCTATTTATATGAAAAACTTGCATGGGCTCAGGACCAGAAAAGATATACTAAACGGGACTGCACCCCCATCCTTGGAACACAAACACATCGCACCGCTGCTTTTCGGGGCTCTTTCAGATTCGCTGCCTCGAGGTGCTGGAATGACATTCCTCCGCCCACCCGTAATCTTAAATCAATTTGCACATTCAGAAAACACCTCAAGCAAATATATCTCTCATCTCAAGAGAGACAATACTTACCTTCTGGTATTCGCGAAGCACCGCGAGGTAAGCGAATCTAGTAACGTGGATTTCCCCTCATTTTGTAATAAAAGAGCAACCAGGCTACAATTTTGCTATTGTAATAACCTTATATCTTCTTATATTATTTTTTATCTAAATAAGTAATTTATGTAATTTATTTAATAGGTACTAACTCTACATCCCACCATAATACGTCGCATGTACTAAGTTATTATATCATTTGTTATATCTATACGTATATAAATATATAATTTTTTTTAGTTATCTTATCTGTACTATTATGTATTTCTTCTATATTTATATAATAAATCTATCCCGACTATGGCTCGTCGTCACGAAGGCCCTGTCATAAAACCAGCGCTGCCATGTGTTCATACAGTAAATCAACCACACGGCAGCATATGCTGAGGCAGGTTCCTTTTCGGCAGGTAGAAACGTTGCATTTAGTTTTGAATAATTGTATGTTTCTTTTGTTTGTTTTTTTTTTTTGATTATGTGTTTTTTTTCTTATTAATTTTTTAATGTTCGCTTTTTTTTTTATTACATTTGGCAATCTTTTTGTAAAAATTTTATTAAGTATTTCGATTTTTTTATACTGTCCTGTAAATGTGTTTATGATGTTGTTAGATGTAATGTTTTTATTATGCCGAATAAAATATTTCTTTCTTTCTAGATACCTATCAGGAGGTCTATCAGGTCGGAGGGCGTCCAACGCTACGCTTGCAAAGATGAGGTCTCCACTCCAGAAGTCATCTGCTCCAATGGCCATCTTTTCTGCAACATACGTGACTAGCCCACTGACACTTCAACTTGCTGATCCGGCGAGTCATGTCAGTAACTTTAGTTTTCTTTCAAACATTTGTTGTTTTTGAAGACTGGTATACCCTAGTGAGTGTGACTGATTACACTGTTATACTCTAGTATATTATAGTGAGTCTTTGACCGTAAAAAAATCCACCTAAAATCCACCGAAACCTAAGTTTATTCATTATTAATGTAAACGATTATGCATTAATAATGAATAAACTTATGATAAAGATTAATATTAACTCTTCAGTTCACTTCTAAAATATGGAAATATCGGATCATATGCACTTTCACCAAAAGCGTCCCGAGCGAGATATTCCTCTATATAAAAAAGAATATGCCAAAGTAATAGGGTCACTCCAACCACTTCCCCGTGATATGGGATGTAACCATCAAGACAAATTACTATCATAACTTACCCCTTGCCTCCCCTCTTTTTAACATCACAGTCCTTCTTAAGAAAGAACAAATATGTACAGAAGGTGTTTGAACAATGGAACAAAAATAATATGTTTACTGTCGTAAGTATTATATAACGATTTATAAAAATAAGGTGTTTTAACAAATAATATAATTGCTTCAACAGATAAGTCAAAATAAAGTAACGTTTTATTGAAAACACGAGTGTATATAGATACAATATGGCAAATAAAACATAATAATTGTCAATGCTTTATGTAATAATCAATCAATGCTATATGCCTACGCTCCGGATTTTTAAGTAGACTTACCGTTTTACGTCACAAATTACAAATGGTTAGCATTAAAACCTTAATTTAAACGATAATGTCCTAAACAAATATTTTTTGAACACACAAAAACCGAGCAGTAAAACAAATGATGGGTGACAAATTTCAAACTAAAACTAAAAACTTATTAGGCACTCAATTTCTTAAGGATATGTGTGAATAGAATTGATCTTTATTTCGGTCTCTGTTCACAGAGCGGATAAGACAGGGTAATCTAATCCTAACTATGCGGCCTCATCTCGTGTGGTTTTTGTGATGATGAAAATGATATTGGCCATGTAGGAGTTTACTTAGAGCCAAATCCCAGCCACCTCCACTCTCCGCAAAGGGAACGTTTATCCATTAGTTGAATTCTCTACTGAAAAAAAGTATATAGGTAAAAAAGGGGTTTTATTTCAACTCTCTGTACCAACATCTTAATCTTTGCCATCAGCATACGTAGACTCATTACTCTGACAATTATCCCTTTAATATGCAGCGTAAAAGTTAACGCGTGTCGCTGCCAGGGGGCTCTGCGAGTCGTTGATAATCTATTTTCATTACTGCCGACTGAAGATATGGGATTTTGCGAATTATATCTATATGAAACCATATTTGAAATGGTTGATGTGTTTGGTTGGGTTGGGGGGTTCTACAAGTTGAGTATTAAAAAGTGAATGTCAGGGTTTAAGTTAATGTTACTTTTAATAATAATAATAGATGAAGTAAGATTAGCTTGTGCAGTGTTAACATTTTAATTTTTAAAAAGCACGTATTCACTTATTATTATGTAAATATTTGCCTATGGATGTAAATAAATGTCATATTAACGAGTTTTCGAAGACCGCCGTTACATTTTAGTTGAAAAGTCGGCAAAATATCATGTCTACTGGTTGCATTCCCCGTGTAGAACATACGCTATATAAGTGCAGGAATATGTTGTATGGTCTGGATGTTCGTTGTGTGTGTTAATACAAAAAACTATTTGTTTCGCCAACACTGCCCTACGCTCATTACCCAAGAAGACAAATCTCTTTTACCCAGTCAATTACCTAACTTCATTACCCTATTTATATAACAAAAACATAAATCCATTGTTATTTAATTCATTAATTTGGTAATTTCACTGTAAACTGACAGCTTACTTTAGACTAAATGATTATAAGTGAATAGCTTAGAAAAAAATACCTAAACTTAGATGCACCATTTCACTCAAAAAGTTTCCGCGGCAAAAGTCCGCCCATCGCGTCAGTTGGGCAGATATTTCATTTATAATCACGTCGCTCGCTACATAGTAGTGTTCTCGTGCTTCTGATTTTGTACTCTTTCCATGACGCATTAAAGTCAAAATTTAAATGAACAATTTTACTTTCTAAATATAACAGTAAATGTATGCTTTGACATTTTTGGTTGACGCTCTTCGTGACTGTTCATCTAATTTATTGTTGATCTAAGGTTAATAGCTATGACCTACTCACAGATTTCCCAATACAAGAGATGGGGCAAGCCGCGTTTAAAGTGCGACAAATGTAAGCTCAACGAGCATACACTGGTTTACGCTCTGTGAGACGAGTCAAGACGTACGAATATTAGAAGAAATTACCGTTTTTTTAACATGCCATCATCGCAATTAATCAGTAAATTTACCAAGAAATATAATAACTTTTCACAGGTAAGAACCGAAAAGAAATTGCGACACTGGGACTGCCTATAAACTTGGCGGCTTGTCCAGTCTAATTGTAAATTCGGATGTTTGTGGTCCTACTATACGTTAAAAAAAGATAGCTTACCAAATATGTCACAACACAAAAATACCTAAAGTAACTCAAAATCAAAATAATCTCTACTAAAAACAGACACATCATCGCACGTCTATCTCATCGACCAGCCATAAGTCCCGTCCGTCACGCGTACGGATTATTGTTTCTGACGTACTGATCTCCGGATATCGCATGGATTTACGCGAAGCCTCTTTTTTATTGACGCAATACGTGCGTCAGTTTTATACGCTTACTATGATCGGGTGTATGAATAATTGTTTTGTATGAAATTTGCTAGAAACTCGATATTTTAGCCGATAGTTGGGTATACTGGATTACCTGTAGTAGTTACAATAGTGATATGTTACAGTCTTTTCTTTAGGAAATTCAGGTTTTGAGTTGGAGACTTCATTAAAAAAGCAAAACTATTTACTAACTAAACTTTAAATTTACAAGCATAAGAATACTTAGAACAATACACAGACCGTTGAAATAGAAAATGAGGTCAGAAATGAATATAAAAAATATGACATTACATTTTAACGATTAAAATCATCTGAGTTTTTTTATGAAATAAATTATCAGTCATGCGTGCATATAAGTAAAGCGTAACTGAATTTTTAGAAGCAGTGCTAAAAAGCGCAAAAAATACGTTTTATTTTGACTTTTAAATGAGTTTACCTTTTCTCTTTTTTTAGGACGCAGGCATTTCCGAAGCTTACTGATCACTTAACGCTCTTATGTCGTCTTACTCCGTATTAAGACGACATAAGAGCGCGCTCACAGAGATTCAAAAATTGTGCGTGAAAGCAGCCATTTCGCACTGGGCCCGCTTGGAAGACTCTTTACGGGTAGACTCGTGCCCCTGGGTGGGGACGTTTATGAGCTGATGACGAAGACAAATTCATTCATCCAGTTTTAATTTTAATGCTTGACGGTATTTTTACAAATGTAAGAATGGTCTCTTAAAAACGAAAGTGCGTAACTAACATTTACTTGGAATTTAGTAAAATAAAGCACTCTGAAGCCGTGTCTACCAGAGCACACACAGGCTATTATACGCCGGATACGCTCTCCTATTTTTTTTTCTGTAGAACAAACGCGAAGATTTATATGCGTTTTTCACCAGAAACTCACCAAAGGCGTGTTAAGGTGAGACCTGCGTAATTTACGACCTCGAATCATTTGCATACGAAAACTTGAGAGTGCCTGCGCTNAAACCTTTTATAATTGGAAGCATTTTCCAATGTATCTTCAAATCTTCCTGCAGTGTGAGCTTCACTTCTCCAGACTGCTCTACGACTTCCCAATTCCATCTATTGTTTACAGGTTAAATCTTCTAGTCAAGGAAACATCAGCTAGTCCAGTCCAATATTATATAAGTTTTGATTAATGCATTTTCAAGTCATGAGTGCTGTGTGTATGTAAAACTGACAGGGTTCGCGGTTTTAAACATGAAATATGTGATTTATAGGAATAGGTATTTTGAGAGCAAGGTTGTTGATATGATTGTATTATAGAGGTGTAGTTTAACTACTTTATAGTTTAGCTGCATATGTTAAAATGTCATTTGTTAAGAAATGTTGTATCAAAATCGGAACTTACTATGAGTAAAATAAAAATATATTTTTGTCGAAATATTATCTTAATAACTTACATAATGTACTTCAATTAAAGGATCAAACAATAATTGGTCCATTCATAGAAAACGACTGAGCGGTCAATCAGCGTTAAGAGTTTGAGACATGTTAAGCTTCTTAATATAAAAATTAAAATCATAAAAAAAATAAAAAATAAAAAAATCAAAAAATCTTTAGGTGTATGTAGAACTTATAATACCAAATTAACTCGAAACTTGTTAAAGATACATTTATATTATATGCATTTTAAAATATCATGTTAATGTTCATCAAATATATATGTTTTTAGTAAACTCATCTATTGTAATAATAAAAAGTTAACACGATAATAATAATAAATAAGTAATTTAATAAAGCTTAGTGTAAAAAGTAAATCTAAGGCTGCATTAAATGCTTGCTTACGTAATTACGAGGCAAATACAACGACGTGAAGTTGTGCATTAAAATCCGTATAGTGTAACTAAAGTGGCAAGAGGAGGTTTATCGGGCGGTGGGAGGAGCGAAGAGGGCCAGCCCCGACCCGCCTCTTAAGCGGGGAAGATTGCAGTCATCCGACGCCTTCGATTTAAACTAATGTAAACTTGTAAATCTGTGAACTTTACAAGATTTCAACTATCGAGATTCGAAATTATGTATGATAAAGATACAAGTTTGATCAATCTTCACATGATGAGCAGCGATATTAATGATGTTTCAGTGATTTTGACAAAACCTGAGATCCAAACGTGAAGTATGTATTGGACCTTTGAATAACATTATAATAAGAGGAAGAGAAAGAGAGCCCTTCTATTGTCCCAAGCAGCGACAAAGTTGAGCGCTCAGGATTGCCGATGTCCATCGTAATAAAGTGTAAGCAATTTACTATCAAATGATAAAAACGTATTTGTGTCTACCTAATATAAAGTGGATGACATAAAGACGATTTACATTATGCAGTATTAACTGCATTTAAAACAAACGTTTCGTGCGGGTTACTTGCTTGCGCTTTATGTGATACCGTTAGTGGTCAACTATGAACTGTGACGACAAGTCGATAAAGGCTGCGCTGCGCGTGAGTGCATAATGTAGGTAAGTGAAAAACAACACTTAGGAAGTTTAAGTGAAAAGGGACATAAGTGGAATTGTGAAGTGAAATTTAACCTATGGCTATTAACTGTCCTAGAATATGTAATATTTAAAGTTTCTACATGGATAATGAACAATTGTCACTATGAAGTAGCTACTTATCTTTAAAAAATTGAGTTTTTCTTAACTTAAGCATTTATTAAATACAATTGTAACAATAGTTAGCTAATATTAAGTACATGTTAGATTATTGTTTGTAAGTTAATAAGCTATTGATTTATGAGATGTGTTAGGTTATAAGTAACGGAAACGAAAAATAAATATCTTTACTTTCTTCGAATATTTCCCATAGATGTAGTAACAACTCAATTGCACGATTTTAGATGCAATTTTTAAAAATATATGTATATCCAAACAAACAACGTCCTAACTTTATGCTATATTAAAGCTATTTTAAGTGTGAAAATGAATTAATAGATAATGTTCAATCACCACTTTTAACTAATGAATCTCGCTTCTGATTACTACCAAAGTGATCAGAAACGAGATTCATTAGTTATAATCGTAAGTTATTGCACTAGGACAAGAAGTTTGAATTGTAAACAAAAAGGTTGAACTGTAGACAAGAATATCTGAGAATAAAACAATGGATATCGTTAAGACTGTACATCGAAAACACATCTTCATACAGAGCAGTCGCATATTTTGTAGTGACAGAAATTAACCATCAAAAATAATTAAATAAAGAAGTGGAAATCGCAATACACTTCTTTACTTAATGAGAATTCAATATTTTAAAGCCTATAAATAAGTATTAGATAGTAAGTATTGTATCACTAGCCTTAAAGGCTATGTGAATAGTTTTAATTTAAAGTTATTCAGAAGGACAAACGAAAGTGAGATAGGTATAAAATAGAAGATGCCGCAACATAACTGTTGGAAGGCAGTTAGTGTTGTTAATTATATTAGAAACTTCCATAAGGAGGAGGTGATAGGTATCGTTTTAAAAGATAATTAATTACAATATTTTTATTTTATGATCATTGATCAATTAAACAAAATATTTCGACGCGATTTGATCTCATGCCCTTGTAAAAGGAGCGTACCTATTTATAGTAACTTTTTTCTAGTCATCTATTTGTTTGATTAATCCTCTATGAATAGCACTTAAAGGTATCTCACAAAAGACATCAACGCTCCAGCAGATTTCAACCGAAATACTACGAAATTAAATCCCTTAACTTTAAGCCAAAAATTATGTATTTAGATAGATAGTATATGTATGTAACCTAAAATAGTAATTTATATTTTAACGTGTTTAATACATAAATAGGTAGTATATTTATATCATACTAGTAAAATATTTCCTATATTTTTACATTGTATGTTGTAAGAGAGGCAGGGTGGCATTCGGCAAGTTAAAGTCTTTAGACGTCAGTGATAACGATGAAAGTCTTTAAGTAATTCGCCCTACCTTCACAATGTACGCAGCTGTGTCATGAACAGTGACTGAGATAAGATCGTAGTCACTCGACGTGCAATAGAACTAGCAAGCTTTATGAGGCTGAATAAGCATAGCTAGTCTTTTTCAGGTACTAAAGATACCGACATAGCTCTGTGAATCAGTAAGTTGAAGCGGCTTATGTAGGCCACTAGAGCGGCCGTCAGAGTACTAGAGTGGATACCGCGTAAGCGTAGCGTAGAACGTTCTCCAGCCCAGTGGACTGAGGACTTAAGAAATGTCACTGGATGGGGATGAGTAAGCGAGGGACTGGAATATCTTGCGCAGTTTGAGACAGGTAGCTCAGGAGTAGGCTGCAAAAGATTGAAGGGATGAAAAAATAGGCAGTAAAAAAAAATGTTAGGTAGATTGTACATGAAGTTGTTATTGTAGTGCCAAATATATATTCTTCTAATTAAATGGACGTTTACCTACTGTTGTCATAAATAAACAATACAAGTATACTATAATCAAACCAAAAATTTACATTCCTTGGATAAAGCCATTTTCGATATGTGTACCATACATACTTGTAGCATTATGAAAATCTTTTTAATGTATTTAAAACACATAACCCAAATTTTTGAAATATGAATATTTAATAACATAGATATACGTAGGTATTCATTTGTACCTAATGATATGTGCTTTGAAAGTCATATGATCTTTGATATCAACGTACGTATACTTAACCATCTCAGTGAATGTGAGATCATTTATGTGATCTTGTTTCTATTAAATTACGCGTTTCTGAAACTATTTACTGATCTGTGTTTAAAAACAGAGTTCCTGCGAAACCAAAGGTTTAAAAGTGACTCTGAAAGGGTAGGTACGTACATATGCTTTAATTTGAAGGGTGTTTATATGTTATGAGGGTGCTCTTCAGGGTGGTTAGTCATGTATAAGAGAGCGATATTTTTGGAGAGATTTAGCGATTTGGATATTTACGTGTAAAATAGTATCGGAAAGAAAAAAATACAATATTATTGTTGTATTAAGGTAATGCAATTACCTACTTAAATAATACCTACTGACGGGAGGTATGAGTTTTCATAAAATTATTTTAAGTCAAAGCCGATTTTAAATTTAAGGAGTATAGTATACCTTCGGCAGAACGAATGCAAAATATAGTATCATTTAAAGGATCGATAATTTTTGATATTGGACCGCTCTTTATGGGTACAAGTTCTGTCAATGGGCTCGTATCCTAAATATAATTTCTTTCTGAAAACTATGTTTGCGTAAAAGGTTTCGGTTTAAGATGAATATTGTTTGAATCATATATTTATAATATGCTTAAATTTGTATTTATCTTACGCTAAATGTTATTTAAGATTTTAAAATATAATCGCACGAAGTTATCTATATACCTATTTAATGTAGTTTCATGTGTAGTAGTTTTATGTGTGTGTAACCAAGTTTTTAAGATATTATGCACTAAATTAATTACTAATTAAGTCATATAATGCAACATTATTTTCATAATTTCTCTGACTAAAACCTGATTAAATATAAATAATTCCAAATGATGGGTGCCGAGTGTCGCTATTTATCT
This sequence comes from Leucinodes orbonalis, assembly GCA_019425675.1. Lineage (NCBI taxonomy): Eukaryota > Metazoa > Arthropoda > Insecta > Lepidoptera > Crambidae > Leucinodes > Leucinodes orbonalis. Next base: position 224,073 of record PQWD01005626.1, read on the forward strand.
TAGTTCTTTCAAGAGAGCTAGCAATATCTTTGCAAAGGGGAGATAGGATAAAATATTAATTAATTAAGAAAGATTTTTTTATTTATACCTAAATACAATAAATCTCTCACTATTTCTGCCACTGGATACAATTCGTTGATCGGTGTTGGCTTCAGACAGCCTGTTATGATTCGGCTCGTCTCATTTAAAGCTACATCCACTAGCTTTGCAAAAGCAGAAGTCCCAAACAAGCGTACTGACCCGCAGAAATGGAGAGTGCCAAACCAGACGTTCGAAAAACGTGCGGTAAAGCACTTCATTGGAGGCAGTAAGGCGCTTCAGCATGTACCTCTAGAAATCCTACCAATAGAAATACTCGTAAATGCTATGTACCTATGGTACCATTTTTGACGTCATAAGTATGATAAGGAATTGGTTTTTAAAGAGATATAGTTGGGCCCAAGAGACCGTCTCGTCATGGAGTTACTAAACTCACTGAAACGAGAGGTCTCCTTCATCTAATCAAACAGGAGGAAAGATCAATATAAGAAACGTTAAAAGATCGTAATTTATGTATAGAATACATAAATACATAAATTATATACATAAATTACGATTTCTTCCCAATTGTTGAGGTATATATAATTTTCTCTTTTCAACCTTAGTATTTATAGAATTTAATGTTGCATTGTGTGACTGTTTATATAGTACCTAAATGTTTATTGTTGGTGTTATAAATAAGCATATATAATAATATTGTGTAAGGCAAAGCTCGCACTACAGATCACACTATCAGTGGCGTAGCGGCGCGGGCGAAATGCCTGAAGCTAGGCGCTTTGACAATAGATGTTTTACATAAAAGTGCTGTCCTCTTTCATTTAACGGATATTAGTCATTTTATTGAGCTCCAACAGATAACTTAGATGCTTTGTTGTCAGTGGTCAGTCTTTTTAAATCATTCATCTAAAGTGAGTTTGAGCAAGGCCTCTTTGGGTGCGAGGCCGCGATCGGTGGCCTGCTTCGCCCACGCCTTGCTACGCCACTGCTGACTAACAGCTCAGTAAAAAAATACTTGATCAACACGTTAAATTGGGACGATCTCTGATAAGCAAACAAAAGATTGCACCCATGGACGTATAAAAAAATATGGACGGAGTGTCACTAATACATAAAATGTGTCCCCGAAATGACGATTGCGTCTGTGTCATTCCAACACATAATTTCCTGATATTTTTGGTAGATTAATGTTAATGTTTTAAACTGAAATATGTCATGGAATTGTTCATTTAACTGCGACTGATTTTTGTTATTTCCTTTGGTTCACTTCCATTTTTGCACTTTTTTACTACGCAGGCAATGCTTTGTCTTAATTTCTAAACAAGAACTGGTTGAATTTTAACACAATTTTGTTATTATTGGGACTCCGTCCGTGTTTTTATACGTCCGTGATTGCACCTATGTTTATGTGTCGGCTATGAATAAATGTACCAACTTCTTGTATTTTTAGCTGACAATATTTTGTAAACATAATAAAAATATATTTTTTAATATTAAAATAAATTAGTTTAATAATAATGGTCGAAGTAACCTTAAAAGCCTTGCATACAATGCATTGAAATTCAATTTAGTAACTATGGCTCTTTTGGTAGCTTATGTCTGGTTACAGATCAAAATCACTAAAAAGGACAGACATATAGAACCTTTTCAGATGAAATGACGAGATCAACTCCATTTTTAAATAAGCTAACCAAAATAGCTCTTAAAGTGTTGGTATCAAGTCATTTATTTAATTTTATTAGTGGTTTTAGTCAGCAGATCCTCTTAATCCAGAGTCATAGACAGTAGAGTGCAAACACTTATATTGTGTATCTTTATGGTTTGATATAATATCAAGCTTGAATCTTATCTTTAAAATGTTTTTATTACCTTCTCTAAATATTTATATTGTAATTAACTACTTTCTGTAATTATGTATGTAAAAGTCAGGATTTATCTCGTGCCTCACTATTATGCTCACTATATTTCTAAAAAAATGGTCGACATATAAACTTGAATCTTATCTTTGAAAATGTTTTATTACCTTCTTTAAATATTTATATTGTAATTAACTAATTCTTGTAATTATGTATGTAAAAGTCAGGATTTTATCTCGTGCCTCACTAGAAAAAGAACCGTCATACGTCCTTATAAAGTTTTCACATCAGAAATAACCAAAAATTTGTTAGTCTGTATCAAAAGTACAAAGCGTATCATTACGAAGACTCCTAACAATAGGCAACCGACTATTATAACAGAGATATTTACCCATATTGTAATGTTATAAAACCAAATATTTTGATGTCTAAACTGTTATAATTAATTAGTACAACTTAAATAACAATATAAACGAAATAGTTCATGTAATAACACATAAGATCAAAGGTTACACGTTTTTTTGGATACTATAGATTGTACAAAAACGAAAGCTGTAACCTTTAATTGAGTTGAACGATTGCAGATAGCAAGTGTGCATAGATAGATACACGGCTACATATATATGACCAAAACAACTATGTTATAATGGTCGGTTACTTCAGAACTTCTTTTACATAAGTATGTTGTTATATTTTCTCAAGTTGTTTTCGATCTTGAATCAGAGGTTTATTAAAATAAGTTGATTATTACTAAGTTTATAACGAATAGTTTGAATGTCGAGTTTTGCCGCATATGTAATGTTTAATCAATTAATGTAAGGACCCAAAAAAATCAATAAAACTCTCAGAAAATGTGTTCAATATTTATTATTGTTCCAGAAACCAAATCACAATGTAGAAGCATAACGTCCCAACAGTCAATCTTTGGCGACTGTATACCGTACTTAGGGACTCACAAACACATATAACGCTAGTGACTCGCACAACTGGTGTGGACATGCTTACACTAGGTACCTACGTACATTTACAAAATGTAAATTGATATTACAAAAGACAAAATAAATTTACAAATTTTTTGAGCATTGCGATAGGTGCGTGTCCCATACCCGGTTGCCACTTCGCGACTTTATGCTTTTCAATACAAATGATTACAAATGAGACAATATTTGTTCATAGAACTGAGTTTATTTTCACTACTTATATACTTATACAGTAAAATGACTACATTTTGAAGTAACCAACATAATAAAAATTTATGTATATAACTAAATGATACACCGATTTAATATGAAATCAGCTAAACGATACATTTATCTTAATATTACCTACTGTCGATACATTTCGTCAAAACAACATTAAATAGCTTCAGAAATCATTCATAACGTAAAATTAAATAACAAAAATATATGTACAATTTAGCAATAAATAATTACAAGAAATAGAAATAAAGCATAGTAAATAAATGGACTCTAATAGGGATATAACAAAATCAATTTAAACTTATTGATTCTTAATATTTGATTATAATTTCGCATAAATGAATAATTGTAAAGATTAAATAAACATACACAGTTATTGTCAAATAATTGTTACGTGTAGTTATTATGGCCGATTTTAATAATATTAATAATGTCATCATCAAGGTGGGTTTACATTCCAACGATATACTACACATGGTCAATACAAACATTTGACAATAGTATCCAGACTTGGCTAATGGCTTTTAAGAATACCATCGAAGCTTTCAGCCTTGGACGGCTATATGAACACTCTTGGGCCGTGGAATATAATTATAATGACTCTGTTAGTTGTATTATTGATAAAGAATTAAACAGTATTGAAAATATATTTAAAAAAATCTGCATATAATAATGTGTTAAATTAAATGTATTTTGCTGATGATCTTTAAGCATACTCTTAATCATCAAATAAATACTTCAAAGATACAGGTAGCGACATCTATTGAATTTGGTGATATCGCTAGGGAGACCTTTATATTTACATGCTCCCTCAAGTGGCGCCCGTGACGTCACAACTGTAAATTATTTACTAACCAAATATCATATGACAACCATTTTAATGAAATAGCTTTTTCGGCATGTCCTACGGACAAATTAATGGCCTTAGCTGTGACATCACAATACTTCACAAGCTTCTGTCATATAAAATAAAAAACAAAAAAAAACGTATTTTACTGTGACTGATTTCCGTTCAAAAAAAGTACGGAGTCATTCAGTCGCTACAAGTACATCGGGAACTTATGGAATTACAAAATAATGGTTAACCGTATAAACACGGCCCGAGAGATCTTACTATGTATAAAAGTTAGTAAATAAAAAAGAACAAACGAATTGAAAGCCAGAAAAATATGCAAACTTTTTTGACAGGACGTACTTATAGAATTAGGCTGCAATTTTGTGTTCCAAATTACTTAACTGTATTATCACATTTAAAAAATATTCAATATGTTTATCAAATTTATATTCGTATGATTTTGTTCATCATTATCAGCTCATTATATGTCCCCACCGAGGGCACAAGCCTGCCCGTATGGGTATATAGTCCTTAGTCGTCTACGGGCCCAGTGCGGTTTGGCCGACTTCACACACAACCTTTGAATTTCTACGTAGGTGCGCAGGTTTCCTCACGACGTTTTCTTTCACCTTATTAAATTGTAATTACTAGCAGTACTATTTCACTTGGTAAATTTAAAAGTTCTACAAGCACGCTCCAGTACAAAAATGTCACAAATTACAACATGTCGATTAGCTCGTCATCACAAAACTAGTCAGTTTTCTATTAAAAAATAACATTTTCAGTAAGTTATCGCAACTGATAGAAAAAAATAAATCTAATAGGAAACTAGAATAAAGCGTGGACTTTCAGTAGACAAAACAGAAAAGCTGCGTCACATGAAAGTTACACTTAGAGTTAAGAAAAAGAACTGGTATACATGGCTAATAAGTCCATACTGTTTGCTATCACTGGTTCACTAACCGTAACGTGGCCGTCTGACACTGAAAGTCTAAACAATTCCGAAGCCCTACGAACGATGCTTATATTATCATCGATACTATACAAAGACAGTGTAGACGTGGCTGATTTTTTACTTTCCTCCATAAATTCAATAGAATTTACAAAATGTATATGTTATAATTTTGAAAAGTTACATTGTTTTGTGTATTTGATGCTATTCAATTAAATCAATAGAAAAATGTATACAAAATCAGTCACACCACCTACCGACCACACGCCACAGACTAGCAACTATGCACTCAAACGTACACATGCAAAAATTAAAATGACCAGTCACTTATTGATAAACTTAAACTACGGACTCTAAACCATCGCCTGCGCACACTTCCAGAAAGTCCCCATATTATAAACACATACAAAGAAAAAGAATTGAATTGCCTTCATCAAGTTTCAAAGTCTCAATTTTACTCTACAGGGTGTTACTCATCATGAATGTAGTTTTGATATCCAAGATATAACAGAATGAATACAATTGCATCGCTTTGATTTGTATTATTGTTGAAGAATATTCAACTATTTGTTATATTAGTTAATATCAGAACATAGAATACTTTTTTTGCTCACTACTCAATGTCGAGACGTTTATTTCGGATAATATAATGTTTCTTTGAAATTGACCCTATCTAATTAATGAACATTGAAGAATTGCATAAGAAGTGCAAACATCTGAGTTTTAATATATTTTTAAAATCAAAATGTCCTCTCAATGCAAAATATCGTGGAGTCAAGTTTTATTTATTTATGGTACACAAACAGATTACTACCATTAGTATTACATATTAATGGTTTTTGTTATACAAAAGCCTAGACAATAATCCATACACAGTATACACAGAAATTCAACCGAAATTACAATAGTTCTTTAGATGGATATTGTTTACAATTGAAATTACTTAGTACGGGATTTTTTACCAGCCAACAGTTTAAAAAACTTGCAAGATAACATTATTGTGGGTTTTTTCAGTTCGAAGTCTTATCGCATTATATTTGCAAACACGTACAAATACCAGCCACGCCCATATCGGTAATAATTTTAATCGTTTTGAATTTATTGTCAACGATAAAACAAAAAGACATTTCAAGAAACTACATCGATCAACACATTAAATGCAGTACGATTTATTCTTCATAGTACATACCACTAGATTTAAATATTAACGATTGTAATACAATACATTTACATACGCACTAGCATTAGAAATTACTTGCTTCATAATAATCACAACAATATAATTGTGTATAAACGCATTACAATACAAGCTGTTCCAGTGGTCGCCCAATTAAACGCAACTATGTTGCAAGCACGAACAATTTTCCTAGGCAAAAGTTAGTATATGATGATCATCTTGGATCATCGGAAAATAAAAATAATAAGCCATAAGTAATGTCAAATTAAAATACTGATAAAATGTGACCATATTAATGCACGCTTCTTAAATTCTGCAACGACAAAGTTGTAAGGTTTCTTATATTATGTACACATTGTACAATATACATGATAAATTTCTTTTTTTCAATAGTTAACAAAACAATTCATTTAAATGGTGACGCTTTTATAATATCGTTTGAAAATCAAGAACATTAAAGGAATTCCAGTTCGCGCTCGCCGCATAGTCAAATATAAATCCCTATGATACAAACTTCAACACGTCAATTCAGATCCAAACCTAAAATCATTCGAACATCAGCTTAGACCAATCATAACATAGCTAAGTTAGGTTATAAAAATCGAAACGCCTAATTCAGACTTGCATAAGTCTCCGTTCAGCAAGTGCCGAACGCGGCATGCCGAAGTTAGCAATTTCAAAATAAGAACCCCTTAAAATAATTTAGCTCACAGTCTTAAATCGTTCTTTCGATTCGTCGAGAGTTTGGCTTTAAAAATCGCTATTAATAAGAGGAAAAGTCGAAGTATAAAGAGTGCAGTTACAAACTCATCAAAAGTCTAAAAGACAGTCGAAATACAAAACTATACACTGATTCTACTGTAGAAAAGCCCCGTACACGATGGCGTTCAAGAAACGGGCCCGGCAGCCTCGTGACTTTCGACATTGAATTTTAATATTGCTCGGTTGTATCGGAAGCATAGGCTAGCTTTTAAAAATCGGGCTGTATATAAACTATTTATTGCTTTAGTTTTCAACAAGATAATCTAACCAATATATTGTAAAACATCGTTTTGATTTAATTTTACTTTTTAAAATTTTACTATCCGACTATTCTTGTTGTTGACAGTTTGCTTTTTAATACTTCAGTCATTTGTATCGTCTACGCTTTTAAAAAGGTTTTACTTTCGCCGAGCCGAGTGCCGTCGCCGTCGAGGCCGCATGACCCTTCTCTTGTTTTACATATTGTAAGCGATATAGATGGCGTCTATCTGGTCGGAGAGGAAGCCGTCGCGTAAGTGCATCCTTTGTTTCTCGCCCCGGGAATTGATCGGTACCACTCCCGGGTCCACCACCACCACCACGCCCACTATGAGGTGGTGCTCCTCGAGAACCGTGTTGGTCACCAGCGGCACCAAGTTGAGGGCCTCGCTGTCGTTGCCGTCCAACTCCACCACCACCACGAGCAGATTCGTCCACGTGAAAACGGCGCTAGAAGTAAAACAGTACTATTATTAAACGTGAAAGTTTGACACAATGTAAGTTTATTAGTGATTTAGGCAAAAACTACTAGATTTTGATGAACCTGCACTATTATAGATACCACGCAACGCACTGATAGTGTAGTATTTTTATACCACAAAGGTCATCAAAATAAAATCATTCTATATACCTTTAGCACAGTGAGCTATTGTATAATGTAGTAGGTATAATGTAACAATTGTGTCTTATTTTTATATATACAACATTTTTGAAGGATAAGCCTCTAGATATCAACGCTTTAAAGAAGATTAATCGAAGCCATATATTTCAATATATCTTTAAAAGTATTTTTTACTCACCATTCAGCAATCTTCTTATGGCACCGCATCACAGAGTTTTCAATGTCGATTGGATGATACCGCATACCACGCAGCATAATGGTCTCGTCGAGGGCGCCTACCACGAACACTGCGTCGTGCGTGTCATGGCCGTCTGAGGCAATCATACTCCCGCATCCCGAAGCCAGAGACTCCGTGTCACTGTCTCGAGCCATCAGGGACGTGTCGTCACCGCCAGTACTCACAGTACTAATTTCTGTCCTTCGCAGGAAACCTAAGTAACCAGTGCGAGCGTACACCTCCCCAGTATTGCCAGTTACAAGCTGAGCGCTAAAGTGGTCAGCGTAATCGCTCTCGTCACCATATATCGTGAAGTAGCCGCTCGCGTTATGTGGTGACTGGACCCAAATTTCTCCCAGGTGCGAATCGCCGCATTGTCCTTTGGTCTCAGGATTGGCAGTTATAACTTTAACTCCGGGGAGGAGTTTGCCAGATTCCATTAGGCAGAGTGAATGCGGACTTCCGCGTTCGACAAGCGACACGCGATCGTTTCTTAGAGCCCTCAGGTCCACGTACACCGTAGAAGGTTCAGGACTCGATGCGCCTTGGAGACATATTGCGATGTTTACTCGGCAACCGAACGATGTGGACACAGCTCGCGGGCTTAGGCCGAGCGCAGAAAACAGTTTCGAGAAGGAATTTGTCAAGTTTATTCGCGGACGTTCCTCTGCCACCACTACGCAAGTTCTCACGCAAGCCAAGTTAATGCCTTTCGATTTCAACTGGTTCACGGAACTGCCGAGACCTTTAGTGCATAGTTCCATTACACCGTACGAGCAGAATGTGTCACGGACTTTATACTGGGATACGGCGCTGAGCCACAAACCTGGGTTGATTTCGACTTCAGATGGTGGAATCAGTATCGAATGGTGTCCAGAGTAAATGCTGCTGAGGCACCACAGGGCGAAACCGAGACCGCAGTACGGGTCTAAGCAGAGGGCTATATGTCTTGACGGGTACAATTCGCATGCGATTTTCATAGACCGGCAGAGGGAAGTCACAGCAGCGTGTGACATTTTAATCCCGGCGAGCATACCTGTCGTTGATACGCTGAAGTCTAAATACGCGAGCATTTCAGCTGTAGGTGCCCTGTATAGAATTGGAAGTTTCTTTTTAGGCATGTCATCTGTATCGAGTGTAATCGGCCACGCTTTGCTGTCGAGCACATTGCTGGCTTCTTTTGAGCGCAGTAGTTTTATCACAGATTGGTTGGAGAGGACTAGAGTGGCCTTGCTGACGTCGACAATCATACGGACGGTGGGGAGAGTCGTGTGAAGGTTCTGCGGGTGTGGCGGGCGTATTGTGACCGGGACCGCGCCTACGTACAGACAGCCGTAGAAGGCGCAAATGAGATCAAGTCCCGGGGGGAATATCAGGGCCACGTGGTCACCCGTGTTGACACGTCCTTTCTCCACAAGATTGCCGATCCTCTCGGCTTTCTTGTGTAGTTCCGCACACGTCAGCACCTTTGAGACGGCTCCCTTTGAGTTGAGCAAAGTGAATATGACGTGGTCCGACGTGCTTTGTGCTCGCCATCGCAGGATTTGAGATATAAATTGGTACTGAAAAAAATATGGCAGTTTATTTACTGTAATTAAATCAAACATTTAGAGAAAAACGATATTTATATGAATTATATATACCTTTCTGGCGGCGTCCGAGTCGTCGGTATACCCCATATCACGACCCTGGGCCGAAGCGAGGCGGTTCCCTTGAACTAGGTTTCCGACAATGACTGACGCCGGTCCTACGTCTAAAAATAATTAAACATAACTCAGTTACTAAAAGTCATTATGTAATACACAGAAAATTTTTGAGAATGCAGTAGAGTTTTTTATAAATTTGTTGTTGCTTAACCATGATGGTATCTATTCTAAATATTATTTGGACCTATATGATTGAAGGTAGAATACCACTACCACTTGAGTAGAGAAAGATTAATATTTTTTGATTAAGTTTAAGATTGGAAAATAATACAATGACACTTCGCTGTTCAACTTTACACTATCAGACATAATCATATGAAATAATATCTATAGATCTTATTTTAACGTACAATCATTTTTTCTAATGTTAAAAACAATGCTATTTACCGGAATGTATCTCCCTCGGCTTGGGCAAGTTGGTGACGCAAGTGTGAGGGCACATCAGCACGTTGGCTGGATGCAGGGTGCCCTCCAAGAATCGCCTCTTGCATTCACTAAGGTGGATGCCTCCTAGAGGCGTTTTGGGAAGGTAGTTTGGCTGGACCAATGCCAGACAGTATATGCCCACTTGGTGGATGGAGTCCACCGCTTGCAGAACTCGAGACATCCACTGGAACGACTGTGGAGACAGACAACATAATAATTATGGAATTAATTATAAAAACCCTAAGTTTTTCATAAGGTAAAAGGTATTTTATCAATGATTTATAAAAATAAATCGTAAAGTTGCTTTAACTATACTACCTCCCCGTGGAATTCGAACCCACAACCACGGATCATGCAACGATATAAGCCACCCAGACCACTACACCACGAGGACAGTTAATTGCAAGCTCTTCATTTGCCTACCTATGGCATAGAATAATGTTCTTTATCCTATATTAAAAGGCAAACATAATGTTCTTCATCCTATATTAAAAGGCAAACGAGGATTCACATGATAGCAAGTGATACTCCCAAGAAGCAATGAGGTAGATAACGACCTACCTTTAAAAATAAAAAAAAGGTATGCAGTTCTTTGTTTCTTGATGACAGCACTAAAATAATAGAAAGTAAAATATCTTACATCTGTCATCTCGGGTGGCGTAGGGCAGTGTTGGCGGAAAGTCATGACAAGTACTGTTATTAATTTCCACAAACATTGCATCTGTCATGGTCAGGCGTATCACTTATTACCAGGTGAGCAATATGACCGTCCCATTAGAATAGAATAGATTCTTTATTTGCACAGAATACAGGTTTTACAAAGTACAATACATATTGTATAGTGGTATATACTACATTCTGTATGTCTTAGGCATGCAAATATTAATATTTTTATTCATTTTGTCATATAAAAACACATACACGACGACCCATGTGGTGCAATGGTCGAGACGTCAGCCGCTACACCAAGGGTTCCGTGTATAATCCCCAGACAATATATAAGTATGGTTATCAGTTTTTTAGTATCCATAATACAGGCTTCACGCTTAACTTGGGGCAGGATGGCGCTTTGTGAATTACAATCGATATTTATTTATTTATACCTCCTCCTCGCCACAATCCGGGCGTTGTTCAGCCACAATGCAGATCCTCTCGTCTCTAAGCACTCGCACCGAGAACACCGCGATGCGACCGCGGTATATAAACTTCATCGGCTCCACGGCGAGCACGGTCGCTATGATGTCGTCCATGTTGTGCTTGCGGCCCGTCACCGTCATGAGGCCGTCGCGGGACCCGCAAACGAACACCAGACCTGTCAAGCACGTGTAAATTAATGTCTATTTATAAACATACTTTTTGTAAAGAAGCAGTTGGCGTATGGCTTTGGAATATCTGCGTACCTATAATATTTTATTGTTTATCTAAGGCGAATACATACACCTTACATAAACAACAAACTAAGTAGATGCACAATCACGAAGAAATATCAACTTCAAAATTTAATAAAAATGTATTTTTTAAATTGTCCATAGGATAATATATTACTAAAAAGCATCATTAGCCAACTGGTTGTTTAAAAATGTCTAACCCGCCTGCTTCTAAATTAATGCTATTAACCGAAGGCCGAATAAATTAATTTGATAATAATAATGGTTTAATCAGTGCCAAACATATATAAAGAATAAAAAGATAAAATCTTAAATCTGAATTAAAGTAATGACACTGAAAGGTTGCCAGGCTCTGCCGAGTCAGCTTTATGTCGAGGTACTTATTAAGTACCGCGACACTGATCTTCCGTGTGCACCGAGTAAAGAGCACTAAAAACGAGTAAAAGTCAACATTTAATTTTTCCTCTGAAGTAACCTAAAGTTCTCAGTCTTTTAACTCACCACCCGGTCCAAGGAATCCCAGCAGTCCACTCCTGACGTAATGCTCTTCGCCGATTGGTTCCCCGTCCGCGTCGAGTGGGCGGACGCGGAACACGGTGTTAGTAAGCCCCGGCAGGCCCCAGTAGCCAGAGCCCGTGGCCCCGGACAGCACGCAGATCTCACCCACTTCGTCCGTTTTGCATAGAAATGATGGCCCTTCCATCTTTACTACTACAATCACGCCTGTTGGGATAAAACGAAAGAATTCAATGACTCCACAAATTTTAGTGTCAAAATTAGAAGTACGCTATTGTATAACAATAAATGGAGTATTAAATTTCAGGAATACGTTATGTATCGGAATCGGAAAAGGGTTGACGAGTCAATAAACATAGGGTTATTGCTAAACATGTTTGATTTTTAAACCCTTAATTAGGTAATGACATCATAATTGCTGAGGACATTTTCGAACCGTTTTTTATGAATAGAACAACAAAACACTTATAGCAATAAAGCAAAACTCATAAGAGGGCATGACCTGATCGCAGTCCATCAACGGACGCCGAACCATTTTTCCACACCTAAACACAAACAGCAGTAATACTCACATGACAAGAGGATATTTCTCACATTTCTCCATCCTGCGTGCGCTATCAACTTTCATTCCTAAACAAACAGCATAATAGCGAGGTGAGCGATTGCTTCTCGGCGTCGACGCGCACCACGCCGTACGAGAGGCCCGCCATGAGAGCACGCCGCTGACGTCACAGCCACTACATCAGACGGGCGGGTACTCACAGGAGGGCATGACCTGGCCGCAGTCCTGCAGCGTGAGCGAGGTGAGCGAGTTCTCGGCGTCGACGCGCACCACGCCGTACGAGAGGCCGCCATGGAGAGCACGCCGCTGACGTCACGCCATACATCCGACGGGCGGGGTACTCACAGGAGGGCATGACCTGGCCGCAGTCCTGCAGCGTGAGCGAGGTGAGCGAGTTCTCGGCGTCGACGCGCACCACGCCGTACGAGAGGCCCGCCATGGAGAGCACGCCGCTGACGTCACAGCCACTACATCCGACGGGCGGGGTACTCACAGGAGGGCATGACCTGGCCGCAGTCCTGCAGCGTGAGCCGGTGAGCGAGTTCTCGGCGTCGACGCGCACACGCCGTACGAGAGGCCCGCCATGGAGAGCACGCCGCTGACGTCACAGCCACTACATCAGACGGGCGGGGTACTCACAGGAGGGCATGACCTGGCCGCAGTCCTGCAGCGTGAGCGAGGTGAGCGAGTTCTCGGCGTCGACGCACCACGCCGTACGAGAGGCCGCCATGCACGAGCGCCGACGTCACAGCCACTACATCAGACGGGCGGTACTCACAGGAGGGCATGACCTGGCCGCAGTCCTGCAGCGTGAGCGAGGTGAGCGAGTTCTCGGCGTCGACGCGCACCACGCCGTACGAGAGGCCCGCCATGGAGAGCACGCCGCTGACGTCACAGCCACTACATCAGACGGCGGGTACTCACAGGAGGGCATGACCTGGCCGCAGTCCTGCAGCGTGAGCGAGGTGAGCGAGTTCTCGGCGTCGACGCGCACCACGCCGTACGAGAGGCCCGCCATGGAGAGCACGCCGCTGACGTCACAGCCACTACATCAGACGGGCGGGGTACTCACAGGAGGGCATGACCTGGCCGCAGTCCTGCAGCGTGAGCGAGGTGAGCGAGTTCTCGGCGTCGAGCGCACCACGCCGTACGAGAGGCCCGCCATGGAGAGCACGCCGCTGACGTCACAGCCACTACATCGACGGGCGGGGTACTCACAGGAGGGCATGACCTGGCCGCAGTCCTGCAGCGTGAGCGAGGTGAGCGAGTTCTCGGCGTCGACGCGCACCACGCCGTACGAGAGGCCGCCATGGAGAGCACGCGCTGACGTCCACAGCCACTACATCGACGGGCGGGGTACTCACAGGAGGGCATGACCTGGCCGCAGTCCTGCAGCGTGAGCGAGGTGAGCGAGTTCTCGGCGTCGACGCGCACCACGCCGTACGAGAGGCCCGCCATGGAGAGCACGCCGCTGACGTCACAGCCACTACATCAGACGGGCGGGGTACTCACAGGAGGGCATGACCTGGCCGCAGTCCTGCAGCGTGAGCGAGGTGAGCGAGTTCTCGGCGTCGACGCGCACCACGCCGTACGAGAGGCCGCCATGGAGCACGCCGCGGCCCGCCGACGAGCCGCCGCGGCCGCGCGCCGCACGCACACCGTCATCGACTCGCTGCTGCACGCGCACGGCAGATCGCGTCTCCGCGGACACCTGACACGCGATTACAACCTCATCAACACCTCATGACGCATCCCACCGAGGGGCACGGGCCTACCCGTACACGGTGATGTTTAGGCAGGCGATTGGTCCCAATTAGCATTTGGCCCAAAATAGAAGGATACCCAAAACGAAAAAAAATCAATCGTTCCTTTGTATAAAATCAAATTATTATATATTATGAGAATATTGATGACATCTATTAACCACTAGTTTCATATTTACTGAACTTAAAAATATATGTACATTCTTGAATGATTAACTTTAGATCTATTTTTTTAAACAAAAGTAGATAAATAGAAAACAAATACAAAAAGTTGGTTGTTCTTATGTTATATTAAACTAGTGATAGATTAATATGAAACAAGTAGTTAATGGATACAAGATACTTCATAGTGTATAATAATTAAAATTTATACAAATAAATGACTTCCTTTGTTTTGGATTTTCTTTTATTTTGGACTAATTATTTATGAATTGGTCCAATAACGAATTCGCCCAATAGCGAATTAGACCAATCGTTAATTTGTGATTTTTTTATGAATGGACCAATCACAAATTGGACCAATCACGCCTTAACGCACGGTGTATAGGCCTTAATCTCACGCGCGGGTACAGTGCGAATTAGTTGACTTCACACACAACCTTTGAATCTCTTTACAGGTGTGCACAGGTTTGCTCACGATGTTTTCCGCCACCGTATGAGCGTCGGATAAACGTACATATCCTCCAGATCAGAAGGCAACAGTCCACACAGATGAGCCGCCGAAGCTCAAAACGTAGCATCGTTAAATTAAATACATGAATAATCAGATGTCACAAATCAAACTACATTTGACCGGTGGCATGGGTTACATGGACTTTGCGGGCTGCTGTAGTTTTTTCGTGAGGACTTGTGATAAATAATAACTTAACGATGGCATATCGCATTATCTTGGTAGCTAGTTCAAATCACCTTCATGTGAGATTACCATTAGACCGTGAAACTGGACCATCGAATACGCGTTACTTAAAGAAGCTGCGGCGGAAATTTGAACGTTATAATATTATATAAAAAATTTGGTGATGTTTCACTTTGGTTTATACAATTATATTGAAATTTACTATAATTGTATAAACCAAATTGTATACACTAGGGTTTTTTTTTTTCAGAATAATTCAACAGAAGGGTTAACTGAATTAAAACTATTAGCACTGTTGTAGCCTCAGAAAATTTTACTTTAAAACATATTTTGAAAAATTTTGCCTTTTCTCACCTTAGTAAACGTCCAAGGCAAATTCAAGTTTAAAGTGCTGTAATTAAAGCATACCTTTACTCTGGAACACGGAGAGGAACTGGTCGCACGAGGACAGCGACCAAGGGTTGGCCCCGTCCGCCACCAGCAGCATGCGGAGTGAACTCAGCGATATCTCCTTATGGTCACGAGTCGCCAGCAGGCCCCAATGCAGGTCGCGAGACTTCACTATCGCCACCGAAGCCCTGGTAAAATTCCTTAATAATAGAATTGTTGTATTTCTATTTC
This sequence comes from Leucinodes orbonalis, assembly GCA_019425675.1. NCBI lineage: Eukaryota > Metazoa > Arthropoda > Insecta > Lepidoptera > Crambidae > Leucinodes > Leucinodes orbonalis. Next base: position 239,825 of record PQWD01005626.1, read on the forward strand.
AAATTCAAAGATGAGTCTAAGCAAATAAAAATAAAAAGAAATCATAGAATGATAGAAATAACAATAAAAAATTTGCAACTACTTGGCTGTTTTTATAGTAGGTAAAACAGACAACCGCCAACAGTCGTTATTACACATTGCATACCTGTATTTAGTTATCATGTGCATCCAAGAAGCGGGGCTGATCTTCATGAGAGCGTACGGTATAAAGATAACGTGCATCCCGTTTAGTACGCTTGCCAACACAGCGTGCCACAAGCCCGTTTCGCGCTTGAAATCCAGCACGCACACCATGTGCTCACCCTCCGTGTAGTTGCAGGCCACCGACAGCATCCGACAGTGGGCCAACATCGACGCCCTGCACCAAAATACAACAAAATTACAAGTATTCGTTTGGTCTGAAAATAATTTTTCATGTTTTTCGCTAGAAATTCCGGTATTCTACTTTGCTCATTCGGACTACCTAATTGTTCCTACGCATAAACTTATCTATGACCTTTTAAACAATGAAATTATTAAATATTATCGACTCTTAGTAAATTGATGTAGTCACTCCAGAACACGAGGATTATGATCAAAATAAGTTCAGTTTGTTGCTTGCTCAAAAAGTAGCGACACCTCGCGGAAGCTTGTTGTATTAACTTTATAGGACCTCTCCCGCTAACTGATACTCGAAATAATTATGTTCTTATTTGTAATACGTTAATCTTCCCGATTTAATGACGATGGCGCTATATTGTGGCAAGTTATCGTTTGAGCATATATTTGAAGAATTTACTTTATTTTATAATTTAGGTATGTATTGAATGCAAAATAGAAGGTATCTATTACATATAACCTCTTCCTATGTCAGACAGTGGACTGCGAGAGGTTGAAAGATACAATGAAATTACTATTTGAGACAAGAAAAATATTTTTAAAATTCTATCGTTTTTAAAATTAACTCATCTTTTCATTTAAATAGACTTTTGACTACATATAATATTTTACTTTTATGCAATTCAATCAATTAACCACACCGCAAGTTTAAAATATTTATGACTCTCATTTTAAACATTTCACCGTAGTCGAGTACATCAACGACATCTACATGCTGAGAACGGAACCGCTAGGTTTTCACTTAGGTCTCTAACTTCGGCTAGACTTCGCAGCGGGAAAATGGACGGCTGGTGTTTCTTTCATACCTCCACTCCTATAGATGGCGTGATAAGTTCTCAACACGGGGACACGCAAAGTTTGTGCACGGCTGCTAACTTTATACAAATATTGCAAACTTCGATGCACCGAAACGTAAACTTTTCCGCAGTGTATTATTTGATTCAAAAGTTGTATTAGTTTGTTTAGCTCGCGTGCTCGGGATGTGATACGCGATGAACTTTGTTATAGCATCTTGTTTGTGTATAGTTATTACGATGGTAAACTTACGTTCACTTGTCATCATTCTGAAGAGACTTGTTCCGGAAACTTTTGTTACATCGTTATAATATGTTCTCAACATGTTACTACATATTATCTGAGCATAAAACATTCATAAAAGTAATATTTCTCCAAGACAGCACGTAAGGATTGAGTATTGGTCGCGTCACGAAAAAAGAACGCTGAAAGGATGTTTTGCGTGAATGCGCGTTTGTAAACATCACATTTCACGTGACGCGGCCGATGAGAATGTTAAATTTAACCAAATGCAACATTTATTTAAAATGTTGAAGACTACTTTTGTAAGAACGATAAATAAGTCATAAGAAAATCATTGAATTTGTAGTAACTCATCTATTAAGTTTTCTTCATACTTAGCTGGTAAGTTATACAAGTTTTACTGTAGTTTAAAAGAGCGGAGTCACCTGACACAGGCATATACTTGCTTAAAAGGTAACTTCGACCTTAATTAATGTGCAATTTCTTCAAATGTAAATAAATATTTTTGATATATAATTTACAAACTAGATTATTTTAGCTTATTTATTCATAGCTTATGGTAAACTACTCATGAGGTAAATTTTATAAGATTTTCAAAATATCTCAAACACTATTTTGTCATTTGTTTTTTAGTACTTATATATTGAAATTCATGTAATGAAGAGTCAAAACACCAACGGTACGGAGAGCAAACGTTTGATATTACTAACATACCATTATTATACGTTGGTTTGCCGTGTAAACCGAGGCGCTACACGTGAGATATTCTACCGGATATTTTCCATATTGCGAGTAGATGTTCTGGATTCTAAATCGTAGTCGGCTAAGCGAAAATTACTGATCGTATTTTGGAATCTCGGCGACTTGACAGCAAGCAGTAATTTAGGAAATGTTGTAAAGCATAGTTAACTAGAAGATGATCTATTTAAGTACTTATTTAATATTCATGCAACATAATCACAAAGTGTAATTTTATACTTGTGAATAAACAAACCATTTTACCTTAGAAATATTAAATCCTAAAGCTCTTATTGTAAAATTTAATCATTTGAGTAAAATGTTAAAAGTTATATTTTTTATAAAATAAATACACAGGCATGTTACTGAGCCAAAAGCAAACATAAATCAAATGTTTCAGAAAATTTCCAAATAATAAGTAACTATGTTGTTCAAAATGTGAGTGAAAAAACGTCTTTTTGGGTTTTGTATTTTGAATTAACACATAATAAAACATACTTTTATTGATCTCATACCATGCTTTTTAGTTTATACAGGTTTACTTTCTTAAAAAAAAAATAGTTTTGTAAGAGTCTATTAAATAGCAACACATTAAAAATAAAAGTTATCCTTGTATACACACACTTTTTTTATGACAATTGCAAATATATACTCGTTAGATTCGTAGACTCCTGTCTTTGTGTATTTAAGTTAATTTAAAATACTCGTACGTACTTCTTCAAAATAATGTGACGAGGATTCCATTTTTAAATTTAAAATACGATATCGGCAATATACACCGCGAC